>JAXIVJ010011482.1:0-43462 GCA_036785665.1 Chirona hameri
GGCAACACATATGGCGATTCTGGTATAGTGATGAACATAGCTGTCTCACAAGCAGTTGACCCGGGTTCGATTCCCGGTTATCCCAGTGCTGGTCTTGACCTCCTCAGCCACGTCGTAACCTGGGTCAACTTATCGCAGTCAGGTTAAAAACCCACAGCCGTCCACATGCACTGTAAGAGGTGTGTAGTTTGGTAGGACATGGCAGTGCAGAAGGGGGACCGGGTGGAACAGCACGGTAGGTCAGGGTCCTGGTGACTTGGCTTGGCCTGTCCTTGCATGGGCGGGCCTGGTCTGACCTGCCCTGGCCAGGAATGGACTTGCCGGGTTGAGTCGGACCAGGCCGGCCCTGCCCTGCCTTGCCCTGCCCTGCCCTGCCCTGCCCTGCCCTGCCCTGCCCTGCCCTGCCCTGCCCTGCCCTGCCCTGCCCTGCCCTGCCCTGCCCTGCCCTGCCCTGCCCTGCCCTGCCCCTTGTTATGTCCCGTGTTCTGTCCCGTGTCCTGCTCCTGCGCTGCCCCCTGCCCCTGCCACCTGCCTCCTGCCTCCTGTCTCCTGCCCCTTCCCCTCCCCTCCCCTCCCCTCCCCCTTCCCCTTCCCCTTCCCCTGCTCCTTCCCACTTCCCCCTTCCCCATTCCCACTGCCCCCTGCCCCCTGTCCCCTGTCCCCTGTGCCCCCTGATACTGCCCTCTTCCCTCTTCCCGCTTCCCTCTTCCCTATTCCCTATTCCCTATTCCATATTCCCTCTTCCCTCTTCCCTATTCCATCTTCCCTCTTCCCTCTTCCCTCTTCCCTTTTCTCTTTATACTCTTCCCTCTTCCCTCTTCCCTCTTTCCTCTTTCCTCTTCCCTCTTTCCTCTTCCCTCTTTCGTCTTTCCTCTTTCCTCTTTCCTCTTTCATCTTCCCTCTTTCCTCTTTCCTCTTTCCTCTTTCCTCTTTCCTCTTTCCTCTTTCCTCTTTCCTCTTTCCTCTTTCCTCTTTCTCTTTCTCTTTCCTCTTTCTCTTTCCTCTTTCCTCTTTCCTCTTTCCTCTTTCCTCTTTCCTCTTAACTCTTTCCTCTTTCTCTTTCTCTTTCCTCTTTCCTCTTTCTCTTTCTCTTTCCTCTTTCCTCTTTCCTCTTTCCTCTTTCCTCTTTCCTCTTTCCTCTTTCCTCTTTCCTCTTTCCTCTTTCCTCTTCCCTCTTCCCTCTGTCCTCTGTCCTCTGTCCTCTGTCCTCTTTCCTCTTTCCTATTTCCTCTGCCATCTGCCCTCTGCCCTATTCCCTCTGCAATCTGCCCTAACCCTGCCTCCGGATCCCTGACATGTCCAAGAGTTACTGAGTTTATCTGGTGGCAGGATATTTAACCAATAGTTTATTAGCGGAAACAAGTTGACAGTAGCGGCCGCGTTTCACCAGAGGAGTCAGTGACTGGCTCACGAAACCGTGACCCGGTAAAAAGACCCTCCAGGCAGCGTGCACTAATTCAAGGCAACACATATGGCGATTGTGGTATAGAGCATAGCTGTCTTGCAAGCAGTTGACCCAGGTTCGATTCCCGGTTATCGCAGTGCTGGTCTTGACCTCCTCAGCCACATCGTGACCCGGGTCAACTTATCGCAGTCAGGTTAAAAGCCCACAGCCGTCCACATGCACTGTAAGAGGTGTGTAGTTTGGTAGGACATGACAGGGCAGAAGGGGGGCCGGGTGGAACAGACGGTAGGTCAGGGTCCTGGTGACCTGGCATGGCTTGTCCTTGCCTGAGCGTGCCTGGTCTGACCTGCCCTTGCCAGGAATGAACTGGCTGGGTTGAGTCTGGCCAGGTCGTGCCTGGCCTGGCCTGCCTTGTCATGCTCTGCCCTGCCCTGCCCTGCCCTGCCCTGCCCTGCCCTGCCCTGCCCTGCCCTGCCCTGCCCTGCCCTGCCCTGCCCTGCCCTGCCCTGCCCTGCCCTGCCCTACCCGGTCATGCCCTGCCCTGGCCTGCCCTGCCCTGCCCTGCCCTGCCCTGCCCTGCCCTGCACTGCCCTGCCCTGTTCCTAGAGTTTCTGAGTTTACATGGTGCCAGGATATGGAACTATTAGTTACGAAAAGGAAACTATATGTCAGTGCAGGTCAGCTTTCACCAGACATGTTTGTGGCTCACGAAAAACGTGACCCGGTAAAAAGACCCTCCAGTCATCGTGCACTAATTCAAGGCAATAAATATTGCGATGGTGGTATAGTGGTGAGCATAGCTGCCTTCCAAGCAGTTGACCCGGGATCGATTCCCGGCCATCGCAGTCCTGGTTTTGACCTCGTCAGCCACATCGTGACCCGGGTCAACTTATCGGAGTCAGGTTAAACACCAACCACATTAGGCCGGGTCATTCGATAGGTTTTTGAGAGCATGCACAGATCAATACTGAAATTATTCTTCGCTATATCATTACAAATTTACATGATTTTTTTTGACATTTTTCAAATCAAATTTGGAGGTAACAACTAGCCTCTTTTTGGGGATTTTTGTCCCCAATTTTTTTCGTCAATATCGTACATTTGTGGATGAATTATTATGTACAATTTTTTGAAAATATAATTTTCGAATTCTCTGTATGCTGTTTGACAACCGTAGTGATTGTCATGGAGTTATCCTGGAGAATGAAGCTGTTTCTCTGCATTTCCTGTAAGGATTTTAAGGCACCCGCTCACTGCGCCATCTATTGAGCGGACTTGCCATTTATGCACTAGATGCAGTTTCCCGGCTACGGAGGTCTGCAGAGGGGTTCCACACGCACTGAAATCATTTGCAGCGGATAGGGGGGGGGGCAGGGCTGCCCCCCCCCCCCCACTCAAGAAGTGGGGGGGGGGGCAACACATATGGCGATTGTGGTATAGTGATGCACATAGCTGTCTCGCAAGCAGTTGACCCGGGTTCGATTCCCGGTTATCGCAGTGCTGGTCTTGACCTCCTCAGCCACATCGTAACCCGGGTCAACTTATCGCAGTCAGGTTAAAAACCCACAGCCGTCCACATGCACTGTAAGAGGTGTGTAGTTTGGTAGGACCGGGCTGTGCAGAAGGGGGACCGGGAGGAACAGCACAGTAGGTCAGGGTCCTGGTGACTTGGCATGGCCTGTCTTTGCCTGGGAGGGCCTGGTCTGACCTGCCCTTGTCAGGAATGGACTGGCCGGATTGAGTCGGACCAGGCCGGGCCTGCCCTGCCCTGCCCTGGCATGCCCTGCCCTGCCCTGCCCTGCCCTGCCCTGCCCTGCCCTGCCCTGCCCTGCCCTGCCCTGCCCTGCCCTGCCCTGCCCTGCCCTGCCCTGCCCTGCCCTGCCCTGCCCTGCCCTGCCCTGCCCTGCCCTGCCCTGCCCTGCCCTGCCCTGCCCTGCCCTGCCCTGCCCTGCCCTGCCCTGCCCTGCCCTGCCCTGCCCTGCCCTGCCCTGCTCTGCCCTGCCCTGCCCTGCCCTGCCCTGCCCTGCCCTGCCCTGCCCTGCCCTGCCCTGCTCTGCCCTGCCCTGCCCTGGCCTGCCCTGCCCTGCCCTGCCCTGCCCTGCCCTGCCCTGCCCTGCCCTGCCCTGCCCTGCCCTGCCCTGCCCTGCCCTGCCCTGCCCCTTGTTATGCCCCGTGTTCTGTCCAGTGTCCTGCTCCTGCGCTGCCCCCTGCCCCCTGCCCCCTGCCACCTTCCTCCTGTGTCCTGTCTCCTGTCTCCTGTCTCCTGTCTCCTGTCTCCTGTCTCCTGTCTCCTGGCCCTTCCCCTCCCCTTCCCCCTCCCCCTTCCCTCTTCCCCTGTTGCTTCCCACTTCCCCCTTCCCCTTCTTCCTGCCCCCTGCCCCATGTCCCCTTTCCCTTGTGCCCCCTTCTACTGCCCTCTTCCCCCTTCCGTCTTCCCTCTTCCCTCTTCCCTCTTCCCTCTTCCGTCTTCCGTCTTCTCTCTTCTATCTACCCTCTTTCCTCTTTCCTCTTTCTCTTTCCTCTTTCCTCTTTCCTCTTTCCTCTTTCCTCTTTCCTCTGTCCTCTGTCCTCTTTCCTCTTTCCTATTTCCTCTGCCATCTGCCCTCTGCCCTATTCCCTCTGCAATCTGCCCTAACCCTGCCTCCGGATCCCTGACATGTCCAAGAGTTACTGAGTTCATCTGGTGACAGGATATTTAACCAATAGTTTATTAGCGGAAACAAGTTGATAGTGACGGCCGCGTTTCACCAGAGGAGTCAGTGACTGGCTCACGGAAACGTGACCCGGTAAAAAGACCCTCCAGGCAGCGTGCACTAATTCAAGGCAACACATATGGCGATTGTGGTATAGTGATGAACATAGCTGTCTTGCAAGCAGTTGACCCGGGTTAGATTTCCGGTTATCACAGTGCTGGTCTTGACCTCCTCAGCCACATCGTGACCCGGGTCAACTTATCACAGTCAGGTTAAAACCCACAGCCGTCCACATGCACTGTAAGAGGTGTGTAGTTTGGTAGGACAGGACAGGGCAAAAGGGGGACCGGGTGGAACAGGAGGGTAGGTCAGGGTCCTGGTGACCTGACATGGCCTGTCCTTGCCTGGGCTGGCCTGTTCTGACCTGCCCTTGCCTGGAATGGACTGGCCTGGTTGGTTTGGGTCAGGTCAGGCCAGGCCAGGGCGGCCCTGCCCTGCCCTGCCCTGCCATGCCCTGCCCTGCCCTGCCCTGCCCTGCCCTGCCCTGCCCTGCCCTGCCCTGCCCTGCCCTGCCCTGCCCTGCCCTGCCCTGCCCTGCCCTGCCCTGCCCTGCCCTGCCCTGCCCTGCCCTGCCCTGCCCTGCCCGGCCCTGCCATGCCCTGCCATGCCCTGCCATGCCCTGCCATGCCCCTTGTGCTGTCCCGTGTCATGTCCCATGTCCTGCTCCTGCCCTGCCCCCTACCCCTGCACCCTGTTCCCTGCCCTATCCTGCCCTAGAGTTTCTGAGTTTACCTGGTGCCAGGATATGGAACTATTAGTTACGAAAAGGAAACTAGATGTCAGTGCAGGTCAGCTTTCACCAGATATGTTTGTGGCTCACGAAAAACGTGACCCGGTAAAAAGACCCTCCAGGCAGCGTGCACTAATTCAAGGCAATAAATGTGGCGATGGTGGTATAGTGGTGAGCATAGCTGCCTTCCAAGCAGTTGACCCGGGTTCGATTCCCGGCCATCGCAGTCCTGGTTTTGACCTGGTCAGCCACATCGTGACCCGGGTCAACTTATCGGAGTCAGGTTAAACACCAACCACATTAGGCCGGGTCATTCGATAGGTTTTTGAGAGCATGCACAGATCAATACTGAAATTATTCTTCGCTATATCATTACAAATTTACATGATTTTTTTTGACATTTTTCAAATCAAATTTGGAGGTAACAACTAGCCTCTTTTTGGGGATTTTTGTCCCCAATTTTTTTCGTCAATATCGTACATTTGTGGATGAATTATTATGTACAATTTTTTGAAAATATAATTTTCGAATTCTCTGTATGCTGTTTGACAACCGTAGTGATTGTCATGGAGTTATCCTGGAGAATGAAGCTGTTTCTCTGCATTTCCTGTAAGGATTTTAAGGCACCCGCTCACTGCGCCATCTATTGAGCGGACTTGCCATTTATGCACTAGATGCAGTTTCCCGGCTACGGAGGTCTGCAGAGGGGTTCCACACGCACTGAAATCATTTGCAGCGGATAGGGGGGGGGGGGGCAGGGCTGCCCCCCCCCCCCACTCAAGAAGTGGGGGGGGGGGGGGGGGCAACACATATGGCGATTGTGGTATAGTGATGCACATAGCTGTCTCGCAAGCAGTTGACCCGGGTTCGATTCCCGGTTATCGCAGTGCTGGTCTTGACCTCCTCAGCCACATCGTAACCCGGGTCAACTTATCGCAGTCAGGTTAAAAACCCACAGCCGTCCACATGCACTGTAAGAGGTGTGTAGTTTGGTAGGACCGGGCTGTGCAGAAGGGGGACCGGGAGGAACAGCACAGTAGGTCAGGGTCCTGGTGACTTGGCATGGCCTGTCTTTGCCTGGGAGGGCCTGGTCTGACCTGCCCTTGTCAGGAATGGACTGGCCGGATTGAGTCGGACCAGGCCGGGCCTGCCCTGCCCTGCCCTGGCATGCCCTGCCCTGCCCTGCCCTGCCCTGCCCTGCCCTGCCCTGCCCTGCCCTGCCCTGCCCTGCCCTGCCCTGCCCTGCCCTGCCCTGCCCTGCCCTGCCCTGCCCTGCCCTGCCCTGCCCTGCCCTGCCCTGCCCTGCCCTGCCCTGCCCTGCCCTGCCCTGCCCTGCCCTGCCCTGCCCTGCCCTGCCCTGCCCTGCCCTGCCCTGCCCTGCCCTGCTCTGCCCTGCCCTGCCCTGCCCTGCCCTGCCCTGCCCTGCCCTGCCCTGCCCTGCCCTGCTCTGCCCTGCCCTGCCCTGGCCTGCCCTGCCCTGCCCTGCCCTGCCCTGCCCTGCCCTGCCCTGCCCTGCCCTGCCCTGCCCTGCCCTGCCCTGCCCTGCCCTGCCCTGCCCCTTGTTATGCCCCGTGTTCTGTCCAGTGTCCTGCTCCTGCGCTGCCCCCTGCCCCCTGCCCCCTGCCACCTTCCTCCTGTGTCCTGTCTCCTGTCTCCTGTCTCCTGTCTCCTGTCTCCTGTCTCCTGTCTCCTGGCCCTTCCCCTCCCCTTCCCCCTCCCCCTTCCCTCTTCCCCTGTTGCTTCCCACTTCCCCCTTCCCCTTCTTCCTGCCCCCTGCCCCATGTCCCCTTTCCCTTGTGCCCCCTTCTACTGCCCTCTTCCCCCTTCCGTCTTCCCTCTTCCCTCTTCCCTCTTCCCTCTTCCGTCTTCCGTCTTCTCTCTTCTATCTACCCTCTTTCCTCTTTCCTCTTTCTCTTTCCTCTTTCCTCTTTCCTCTTTCCTCTTTCCTCTTTCCTCTGTCCTCTGTCCTCTTTCCTCTTTCCTATTTCCTCTGCCATCTGCCCTCTGCCCTATTCCCTCTGCAATCTGCCCTAACCCTGCCTCCGGATCCCTGACATGTCCAAGAGTTACTGAGTTCATCTGGTGACAGGATATTTAACCAATAGTTTATTAGCGGAAACAAGTTGATAGTGACGGCCGCGTTTCACCAGAGGAGTCAGTGACTGGCTCACGGAAACGTGACCCGGTAAAAAGACCCTCCAGGCAGCGTGCACTAATTCAAGGCAACACATATGGCGATTGTGGTATAGTGATGAACATAGCTGTCTTGCAAGCAGTTGACCCGGGTTAGATTTCCGGTTATCACAGTGCTGGTCTTGACCTCCTCAGCCACATCGTGACCCGGGTCAACTTATCACAGTCAGGTTAAAACCCACAGCCGTCCACATGCACTGTAAGAGGTGTGTAGTTTGGTAGGACAGGACAGGGCAAAAGGGGGACCGGGTGGAACAGGAGGGTAGGTCAGGGTCCTGGTGACCTGACATGGCCTGTCCTTGCCTGGGCTGGCCTGTTCTGACCTGCCCTTGCCTGGAATGGACTGGCCTGGTTGGTTTGGGTCAGGTCAGGCCAGGCCAGGGCGGCCCTGCCCTGCCCTGCCCTGCCATGCCCTGCCCTGCCCTGCCCTGCCCTGCCCTGCCCTGCCCTGCCCTGCCCTGCCCTGCCCTGCCCTGCCCTGCCCTGCCCTGCCCTGCCCTGCCCTGCCCTGCCCTGCCCTGCCCTGCCCTGCCCTGCCCGGCCCTGCCATGCCCTGCCATGCCCTGCCATGCCCTGCCATGCCCCTTGTGCTGTCCCGTGTCATGTCCCATGTCCTGCTCCTGCCCTGCCCCCTACCCCTGCACCCTGTTCCCTGCCCTATCCTGCCCTAGAGTTTCTGAGTTTACCTGGTGCCAGGATATGGAACTATTAGTTACGAAAAGGAAACTAGATGTCAGTGCAGGTCAGCTTTCACCAGATATGTTTGTGGCTCACGAAAAACGTGACCCGGTAAAAAGACCCTCCAGGCAGCGTGCACTAATTCAAGGCAATAAATGTGGCGATGGTGGTATAGTGGTGAGCATAGCTGCCTTCCAAGCAGTTGACCCGGGTTCGATTCCCGGCCATCGCAGTCCTGGTTTTGACCTCGTCAGCCACATCGTGACCCGGGTCAACTTATCGGAGTCAGGTTAAACACCAACCACATTAGGCCGGGTCATTCGATAGGTTTTTGTGAGCATGCACAGATCAATACTGAAATGATTATTCGCTATATCATTACAAATTTACATGATTTTTTTTGACATTTTTCAAATCAAATTTGGAGGTAACAACTAGCCTCTTTTTGGGGATTTTTTTCGATTTTTTCGTCAATATCGTACATTTGTGGATGATTTATTATGTACAATTTTCTGAAAATATAATTTTCGAATTCTCTGTATGCTGTTTGACAACCGTAGTGATTGTCATGGAGTTATCCTGGAGAATGAAGCTGTTTCTCTGCATTTCCGGTAAGGATTTTAAGGCACCCGCTCACTGCGCCATCTATTGAGCGGACTTGCCATTTATGCACTAGATGCAGTTTCCCGGCTACGGAGGTCTGCAGAGGGGTTCCACACGCACTGAAATCATTTGCGGCGGATAGGGGGAGGGGGGGGGGGGGGGGGGCAGGGCTGCCCCCCCCCCCCCACTCAAGAAGTGGGGGGGGGGGGGCAACACATATGGCGATTGTGGTATAGTGATGAACATAGCTGTCTCGCAAGCAGTTGACCCGGGTTCGATTCCCGGTTATCGCAGTGCTGGTCTTGACCTCCTCAGCCACATCGTAATCCGGGTCAACTTATCGCAGTCAGATTAAAAACCCACAGCCGTCCACATGCACTGTAAGAGGTGTGTAGTTTGGTAGGACCGGGCAGTGCAGAAGGGGGACCGGGTGGAACAGCACAGTAGGTCAGGGTCCTGGAGACTTGGCATGGCCTGTCTTTGCCTGGGAGGGCCTGGTGTGACCTGCCCTTGTCAGGAATGGACTGGCCGGGTTGAGTCGGACCAGGCCGGGCCTGCCCTGCCTTGCCCTGCCCTGCCCTGCCCTGCCCTGCCCTGCCCTGCCCTGCCCTGCCCTGCCCTGCCCTGCCCTGCCCTGCCCTGCCCTGCCCTGCCCTGCCCTGCCCTGCCCTGCCCTGCCCTGCCCTGCCCTGCCCTGCCCTGCCCTGCCCTGCCCTGCCCTGCCCTGCCCTGCCCTGCCCTGCCCTGCCCTGCCCTGCCCTGCCCTGCCCTGCCCTGCCCTGCCCTGCCCTGCCCTGCCCTGCCCTGCCCTGCCCTGCCCTGCCCTGCCCTGCCCTGGCATGCCCTGCCCTGCCCTGCCCTGCCCTGCCCTGCCCTGCCCTGCCCTGCCCCTTGTTATGCCCCGTGTTCTGTCCAGTGTCCTGCTCCTGCGCTGCCCCCTGCCCCCTGCCACCTGCCTCCTGTCTCCTGTCTCCTGTCTCCTGTCTCCTGTCTCCTGTCTCCTGTCTCCTGTCTCCTGTCTCCTGTCTCCTGTCTCCTGTCTCCTGGCCCCTTCCCCTCCCCTTCCCCCTCCCCCTCTTCCACTGCTGCTTCCCCCTGCCCCCTGCCCCATGTCCCCTTTCCCTTGTGCCCCCTTCTACTGCCCTCTTCCCTCTTCCCTCTTCCCTCTTCCCTCTTCCCTCTTCCCTCTTCCCTCTTCCCTCTTCCCTCTTCCCTCTTCCCTCTTCCCTCTTCCCTCTTCCCTCTTCCCTCTTCCGTCTTCTCTCTTCTATCTACCCTCTTTCCTCTTTCCTCTTTCTCTTTCCTCTTTCCTCTTTCCTCTTTCCTCTTTCCTCTTTCCTCTGTCCTCTTTCCTCTTTCCTATTTCCTCTGCCATCTGCCCTCTGCCCTATTCCCTCTGCAATCTGCCCTAACCCTGCCTCCGGATCCCTGACATGTCCAAGAGTTACTGAGTTCATCTGGTGACAAGATATTTAACCAATAGTTTATTAGCGGAAACAAGTTGATAGTGACGGCCGCGTTTCACCAGAGGAGTCAGTGACTGGCTCACGAAAACGTGACCCGGTAAAAAGACCCTCCAGGCAGCGTGCACTAATTCAAGGCAACACATATGGCGATTGTGGTATAGTGATGAACATTGCTGTCTTGCAAGCAGTTGACCCGGGTTAGATTTCCGGTTATCGCAGTGCTGGTCTTGACCTCCTCAGCCACATCGTGACCCGGGTCAACTTATCACAGTCAGGTTAAAACCCACAGCCGTCCACATGCACTGTAAGAGGTGTGTAGTTTGGTAGGACAGGACAGGGCAAAAGGGGGACCGGTTGGAACAGGAGGGTAGGTCAGGGTCCTGGTGACCTGACATGGCCTGTCCTTGCCTGGGCTGGCCTGGTCTGACCTGCCCTTGCCTGGAATGGACTGGCCTGGTTGGTTTGGGTCAGGTCAGGCCAGGCCAGGCCAGGCCGGCCCTGCCCTGCCCTGCCCTTCTGCCCTGCCCTGCCCTGCCCTGCCCTGCCCTGCCCTGCCCTGCCCTGCCCTGCCCTGCCCTGCCCTGCCCTGCCCTGCCCTGCCCTGCCCTGCCCTGCCCTGCCCTGCCCTGCCCTGCCCGGCCCTGCTATGCCCTGCCATGCCCTGCCATGCCCTGCCATGCCCTGCCATGCCCCTTGTGCTGTCCCGTGTCATGTTCCATGTCCTGCTCCTGCCCTGCCCCCTACCCCTGCACCCTGTTCCCTGCCCTATCCTGCCCTAGAGTTTCTGAGTTTACCTGGTGCCAGGATATGGAACTATTAGTTACGAAAAGGAAACTAGATGTCAGTGCAGGTCAGCTTTCACCAGACATGTTTGTGGCTCACGAAAAACGTGACCCGGTAAAAAGACCCTCCAGGCAGCGTGCACTAATTCAAGGCAATAAATGTGGCGATGGTGGTATAGTGGTGAGCATAGCTGCCTTCCAAGCAGTTGACCCGGGTTCGATTCCCGGCCATCGCAGTCCTGGTTTTGATCTCGTCAGCCACATCGTGACCTGGGTCAACTTATCGGAGTCAGGTTAAACACCAACCACATTAGGCCGGGTCATTCGATAGGTTTTTGAGAGCATGCACAGATCAATACTGAAATGATTCTTCGCTATATCATTACAAATTTACATGATTTTTTTTTACATTTTTCAAATCAAATTTGGAGGTAACAACTAGCCTCTTTTTGGGGATTTTTTTTCTCGATTTTTTCGTCAATATCGTACATTTGTGGATGATTTATTATGTACAATTTTCTGAAAATATAATTTTCGAATTCTCTGTATGCTGTTTGACAACCGTAGTGATTGTCATGGAGTTATCCTGGAGAATGAAGCTGTTTCTCTGCATTTCCGGTAAGGATTTTAAGGCACCCGCTCACTGCGCTATCTATTGAGCGGACTTGCCATTTATGCACTAGATGCAGTTTCCCGGCTACGGAGGTCTGCAGAGGGGTTCCACACGCACTGAAATCATTTGCAGCGGATAGGGGGGGGGGGGGGGGGGGCAGGGCTGCCCCCCCCCCCACTCAAGAAGTGGGGGGGGGGGGGGGCAACACATATGGCGATTGTGGTATAGTGATGAACATTGCTGTCTCGCAAGCAGTTGACCCGGGTTCGATTCCCGGTTATCGCAGTGCTGGTCTTGACCTCCTCAGCCACATCGTAACCCGGGTCAACTTATCGCAGTCAGGTTAAAAACCCACAGTCGTCCGCATGCACTGTAAGAGGTGTGTAGTTTGGTAGAACCGGGCAGTGCAGAAGGGGACCGGGTGGAACAGCACAGTAGGTCAGGGTCCTGGTGACTTGGCATGGCCTGTCTTTGCCTGGGAGGGCCTGGTCTGACCTGCCCTTGTCAGGAATGGACTGGCCAGGTTGAGTCGGACCAGGCCGGGCCTGCCCTGCCCTGCCCTGCCCTGCCCTGCCCTGCCCTGCCCTGCCATGCCCTGCCCTGCCCTGCCCTGCCCTGCCCTGCCCTGCCCTGCCCTGCCCTGCCCTGCCCTGCCCTTCCCTGCCCTGCCCTGCCTTGCCCTGCCTTGCCCTGCCCTGCCCTGCCCTGCCCTGCCCTGCCCTGCCCTGCCCTGCCCTGCCCTGCCCTGCCCTGCCCTGCCCTGCCCTGCCCTGCCCTGCCCTGCCCTGCCCTGCCCTGCCCTGCCCTGCCCTGCCCTGCCCTTCCCTGCCCTGCCCTGCCCTGCCCTGTCCTGCCCCTTGTTATGTCCCGTGTTCTGTCCCGTGTCCTGCTCCTGCGCTGCCCCCTGCCCCCTGCCACCTGCCTCCTGCCTCCTGTCTCCTGCCCCCTTCCCCTCCCCTCCCCCTCCCCTCCCCCTTCCCATTCCCCTTCCCCTGCTCCTTCCCACTTCCCCCTTCCCCATTCCCACTGCCCCCTGCCCCCTGTCCCCTGTGCCTCCTGATACTGCCCTCTTCCCTCGTCCCTCTTCCCTCTTCCCTATTCCCTATTCCCTATTCCCTATTCCCTCTTCCCTCTTCCTTATTCCATCTTATCTCTTCCCTCTTCCCTCTTCCCTCTTCCCTCTTCCCTCTTCCCTCTTCTCTTTATACTCTTCCCTCTTCCCTCTTCCCTCTTTCCTCTTTCCCCTTTCCTCTTTCCTCTTTCCTCTTTCCTCTTTCCTCTTTCCTCTTTCCTCTTTCCTCTTTCCTCTTTCGTCTTTCCTCTTTCCTCTTTCCTCTTTCCTCTTCCCTCTTTCCTCTTTCCTCTTTCCTCTTTCCTCTTTCCTCTTTCCTCTTTCCTCTTAACTCTTTCCTCTTTCCTCTTTCTCTTTCCTCTTTCCTCTTTCCTCTTTCCTCTTTCCTCTTTCCTTTTTCCTCTTAACTCTTTCCTCTTCCTCTTTCTCTTTCCTCTTTCTTCTTTCTCTTTCTCTTTCTCTTTCTCTTTCCTCTTTCCTCTTTCCTCTTTCCTCTTTCCTCTTTCCTCTTTCCTCTTTCCTCTTCCCTCTGTCCTCTGTCCTCTGTCCTCTGTCCTCTTTCCTCTTTCCTCTGCCACCTGCCATCTGCCCTCTGCCCTATTCCCTCTGCAATCTGCCCTAACCCTGCCTCCGGATCCCTGACATGTCCAAGAGTTACTGAGTTTATCTGGTGGCAGGATATTTAACCAATAGTTTATTAGCGGAAACAAGTTGACAGTAGCGGCCGCGTTTCACCAGAGGAGTCAGTGACTGGCTCACGAAACCGTGACCCGGTAAAAAGACCCTCCAGGCAGCGTGCACTAATTCAAGGCAACACATATGGCGATTGTGGTATAGAGCATAGCTGTCTTGCAAGCAGTTGACCCAGGTTCGATTCCCGGTCAGTGCTGGTCTTGACCTCCTCAGCCACATCGTGACCCGGGTCAACTTATCGCAGTCAGGTTAAAAGCCCACAGCCGTCCACATGCACTGTAAGAGGTGTGTAGTTTGGTAGGACATGACAGGGCAGAAGGGGGGCCGGGTGGAACAGACGGTAGGTCAGGGTCCTGGTGACCTGGCATGGCCTGCCCTTGCCTGAGCGTGCCTGGTCTGACCTGCCCTTGCCAGGAATGAACTGGCTGGGTTGAGTCTGGCCAGGTCGTGCCTGGCCTGGCCTGACTTGTCATGCTCTGCCCTGCCCTGCCCTGCCCTGCCCTGCCCTGCCCTGCCCTGCCCTGCCCTGCCCTGCCCTGCCCTGCCCGGTCATGCCCTGCCCTGGCCTGCCCTGCCCTGCCCTGCCCTGCCCTGTCCCTAGAGTTTCTGAGTTTACCTGGTGCCAGGATATGGAACTATTAGTTACGAAAAGGAAACTATATGTCAGTGCAGGTCAGCTTTCACCAGACATGTTTGTGGCTCACGAAAAACGTGACCCGGTAAAAAGACCCTCCAGGCATCGTGCACTAATTCAAGGCAATAAATATTGCGATGGTGGTATAGTGGTGAGCATAGCTGCCTTCCAAGCAGTTGACCCGGGTTCGATTCCCGGCCATTGCAGTCCTGGCTTTGACCTCGTCAGCCACATCGTGACCCGGGTCAACTTATCGGAGTCAGGTTAAACACCAACCACATTAGGCCGGGTCATTCGATAGGTTTTTAAGAGCATGCACAGATCAATACTGAAATTATTCTTCGCTATATCATTACAAATTTACATGATTTTTTTTGACATTTTTCAAATCAAATTTGGAGGTCTCTAGCCTGTTTTTGGGTACTTTTTTGCGATTTTTTCGTCAATATCGTACATTTGTGCATGAATTATTATGTGCAATTTTCTGAAAATTTAATTTTCGAATTCTCTGTATGCTGTTTGACAACCGTAGTGATTGTCATGGAGTTATCCTGGAGAATGAAGCTGTTTCTCTGCATTTCCTGTAAGGATTTTAAGGCACCCGCTCACTGCGCCATCTATTGAGCGGACTTGCAATTTATGCACTAGTTTCAGTTTCCCGGCTACGGAGGTCTGCAGAGGGGTTCCACACGCACTGAAATCAGTGGCGGCGGATAGGGAGGAGGGGGGGGGGGGGGGGGGGGGGGGGGGTAGGGCTGCCCCCCCCACTCAAGAAGTGGGGGGGGGGGGGGGGGCAACACATATGGCGATTCTGGTATAGTGATGAACATAGCTGTCTCGCAAGCAGTTGACCCGGGTTCGATTCCCGGTTATCCCAGTGCTGGTCTTGACCTCCTCAGCCACGTCGTAACCTGGGTCAACTTATCGCAGTCAGGTTAAAAACCCACAGCCGTCCACATGCACTGTAAGAGGTGTGTAGTTTGGTAGGACATGGCAGTGCAGAAGGGGGACCGGGTGGAACAGCACGGTAGGTCAGGGTCCTGGTGACTTGGCTTGGCCTGTCCTTGCATGGGCGGGCCTGGTCTGACCTGCCCTGGCCAGGAATGGACTTGCCGGGTTGAGTCGGACCAGGCCGGCCCTGCCCTGCCTTGCCCTGCCCTGCCCTGCCCTGCCCTGCCCTGCCCTGCCCTGCCCTGCCCTGCCCTGCCCTGCCCTGCCCTGCCCTGCCCTGCCCTGCCCTGCCCTGCCCTGCCCTGCCCTGCCCTGCCCTGCCCCTTGTTATGTCCCGTGTTCTGTCCCGTGTCCTGCTCCTGCGCTGCCCCCTGCCCCCTGCCACCTGCCTCCTGCCCCCTGTCTCCTGCCCCTTCCCCTTCCCCTCCCCTCCCCTCCCCTCCCCCTTCCCCTTCCCCTTCCCCTGCTCCTTCCCACTTCCCCCTTCCCCATTCCCACTGCCCCCTGCCCCCTGTCCCCTGTCCCCTGTGCCCCCTGATACTGCCCTCTTCCCTCTTCCCGCTTCCCTCTTCCCTATTCCCTATTCCCTATTCCCTCTTCCCTCTTCCCTCTTCCCTATTCCATCTTCCCTCTTCCCTCTTCCCTCTTCCCTTTTCTCTTTATACTCTTCCCTCTTCCCTCTTCCCTCTTTCCTCTTTCCTCTTCCCTCTTTCCTCTTCCCTCTTTCGTCTTTCCTCTTTCCTCTTTCCTCTTTCCTCTTCCCTCTTTCCTCTTTCCTCTTTCCTCTTTCCTCTTTCCTCTTTCCTCTTTCCTCTTTCCTCTTTCCTCTTTCCTCTTAACTCTTTCCTCTTTCTCTTTCTCTTTCCTCTTTCTCTTTCCTCTTTCCTCTTTCCTCTTTCCTCTTTCCTCTTTCCTCTTTCCTCTTAACTCTTTCCTCTTTCTCTTTCTCTTTCCTCTTTCCTCTTTCTCTTTCTCTTTCTCTTTCCTCTTTCCTCTTTCCTCTTTCCTCTTTCCTCTTTCCTCTTTCCTCTTTCCTCTTCCCTCTTCCCTCTGTCCTCTGTCCTCTGTCCTCTGTCCTCTTTCCTCTTTCCTATTTCCTCTGCCATCTGCCCTCTGCCCTATTCCCTCTGCAATCTGCCCTAACCCTGCCTCCGGATCCCTGACATGTCCAAGAGTTACTGAGTTTATCTGGTGGCAGGATATTTAACCAATAGTTTATTAGCGGAAACAAGTTGACAGTAGCGGCCGCGTTTCACCAGAGGAGTCAGTGACTGGCTCACGAAACCGTGACCCGGTAAAAAGACCCTCCAGGCAGCGTGCACTAATTCAAGGCAACACATATGGCGATTGTGGTATAGAGCATAGCTGTCTTGCAAGCAGTTGACCCAGGTTCGATTCCCGGTTATCGCAGTGCTGGTCTTGACCTCCTCAGCCACATCGTGACCCGGGTCAACTTATCGCAGTCAGGTTAAAAGCCCACAGCCGTCCACATGCACTGTAAGAGGTGTGTAGTTTGGTAGGACATGACAGGGCAGAAGGGGGGCCGGGTGGAACAGACGGTAGGTCAGGGTCCTGGTGACCTGGCATGGCTTGTCCTTGCCTGAGCGTGCCTGGTCTGACCTGCCCTTGCCAGGAATGAACTGGCTGGGTTGAGTCTGGCCAGGTCGTGCCTGGCCTGGCCTGCCTTGTCATGCTCTGCCCTGCCCTGCCCTGCCCTGCCCTGCCCTGCCCTGCCCTGCCCTGCCCTGCCCTGCCCTGCCCTGCCCTGCCCTGCCCTGCCCTGCCCTGCCCTACCCGGTCATGCCCTGCCCTGGCCTGCCCTGCCCTGCCCTGCCCTGCCCTGCCCTGCCCTGCCCTGCCCTGCCCTGCCCTGCCCTGCCCTGCACTGCCCTGCCCTGTTCCTAGAGTTTCTGAGTTTACATGGTGCCAGGATATGGAACTATTAGTTACGAAAAGGAAACTATATGTCAGTGCAGGTCAGCTTTCACCAGACATGTTTGTGGCTCACGAAAAACGTGACCCGGTAAAAAGACCCTCCAGTCATCGTGCACTAATTCAAGGCAATAAATATTGCGATGGTGGTATAGTGGTGAGCATAGCTGCCTTCCAAGCAGTTGACCCGGGATCGATTCCCGGCCATCGCAGTCCTGGTTTTGACCTCGTCAGCCACATCGTGACCCGGGTCAACTTATCGGAGTCAGGTTAAACACCAACCACATTAGGCCGGGTCATTCGATAGGTTTTTGAGAGCATGCAAAGATCAATACTGAAATTATTCTTCGCTATATCATTACAAATTTACATGATTTTTTTTTTGACATTTTTCAAATCAAATTTGGAGGTAACAACTAGCCTATTTTTGGGGATTTTTTTCCCCAATTTTTTTCGTCAATATCGTACATTTGTGGATGAATTATTATGTACAATTTTTTGAAAATATAATTTTCGAATTCTCTGTATGCTGTTTGACAACCGTAGTGATTGTCATGGAGTTATCCTGGAGAATGAAGCTGTTTCTCTGCATTTCCTGTAAGGATTTTAAGGCACCCGCTCACTGCGCCATCTATTGAGCGGACTTGCCATTTATGCACTAGATGCAGTTTCCCGGCTACGGAGGTCTGCAGAGGGGTTCCACACGCACTGAAATCATTTGCGGCGGATAGGGTGGAGGGGGGGGGGGGGGGCAGGGCTGACCCCCCCCCCCCCCCACTCAAGAAGTGGGGGGGGGGGGGCAACACATATGGCGATTCTGGTATAGTGATGCACATAGCTGTCTCGCAAGCAGTTGACCCGGGTTCGATTCCCGGTTATCGCAGTGCTGGTCTTGACCTCCTCAGCCACATCGTAACCCGGGTCAACTTATCGCAGTCAGGTTAAAAACCCACAGCCGTCCACATGCACTGTAAGAGGTGTGTAGTTTGGTAGGACCGGGCTGTGCAGAAGGGGGACCGGGAGGAACAGCACAGTAGGTCAGGGTCCTGGTGACTTGGCATGGCCTGTCTTTGCCTGGGAGGGCCTGGTCTGAACTGCCCTTGTCAGGAATGGACTGGCCGGATTGAGTCGGACCAGGCCGGGCCTGCCCTGCCCTGCCCTGGCATGCCCTGCCCTGCCCTGCCCTGTCCTGCCCTGCCCTGCCCTGCCCTGCCCTGCCCTGCCCTGCCCTGCCCTGCCCTGCCCTGCCCTGCCCTGCCCTGCCCTGCCCTGCCCTGCTCTGGCCTGCCCTGCCCTGCCCTGCCCAGCCCTGCCCTGCCCTGCCCTGCCCTGCCCTGCCCTGCCCTGCCCTGCCCTGCCCCTTGTTATGCCCCGTGTTCTGTCCAGTGTCCTGCTCCTGCGCTGCCCCCTGCCCCCTGCCCCCTGCCACCTTCCTCCTGTGTCCTGTCTCCTGTCTCCTGTCTCCTGTCTCCTGTCTCCTGTCTCCTGTCTCCTGGCCCTTCCCCTCCCCTTCCCCCTCCCCCTTCCCTCTTCCCCTGTTGCTTCCCACTTCCCCCTTCCCCTTCTTCCTGCCCCCTGCCCCATGTCCCCTTTCCCTTGTGCCCCCTTCTACTGCCCTCTTCCCCCTTCCCTCTTCCCTCTTCCCTCTTCCCTCTTCCCTCTTCCCTCTTTCGTCTTCCGTCTTCTCTCTTCTATCTACCCTCTTTCCTCTTTCCTCTTTCTCTTTCCTCTTTCCTCTTTCCTCTTTCCTCTTTCCTCTGTCCTCTTTCCTCTTTCCTATTTCCTCTGCCATCTGCCCTCTGCCCTATTCCCTCTTCAATCTGCCCTAACCCTGCCTCCGGATCCCTGACATGTCCAAGAGTTACTGAGTTCATCTGGTGACAGGATATTTAACCAATAGTTTATTAGCGGAAACAAGTTGATAGTGACGGCCGCGTTTCACCAGAGGAGTCAGTGACTGGCTCACGGAAACGTGACCCGGTAAAAAGACCCTCCAGGCAGCGTGCACTAATTCAAGGCAACACATATGGCGATTTTGGTATAGTGATGAACATAGCTGTCTTGCAAGCAGTTGACCCGGGTTAGATTTCCGGTTATCACAGTGCTGGTCTTGACCTCCTCAGCCACATCGTGACCCGGGTCAACTTATCACAGTCAGGTTAAAACCCACAGCCGTCCACATGCACTGTAAGAGGTGTGTAGTTTGGTAGGACAGGACAGGGCAAAAGGGGGACCGGGTGGAACAGGAGGGTAGGTCAGGGTCCTGGTGACCTGACATGGCCTGTCCTTGCCTGGGCTGGCCTGTTCTGACCTGCCCTTGCCTGGAATGGACTGGCCTGGTTGGTTTGGGTCAGGTCAGGCCAGGCCAGGGCGGCCCTGCCCTGCCCTGCCCTGCCCTGCCCTGCCCTGCCCTGCCCTGCCCTGCCCTGCCCTGCCTGCCCTGCCTGCCCTGCCCTGCCCTGCCCTGCCCTGCCCGGCCCTGCCATGCCCTGCCATGCCCTGCCATGCCCTGCCATGCCCCTTGTGCTGTCCCGTGTCATGTCCCATGTCCTGCTCCTGCCCTGCCCCCTACCCCTGCACCCTGTTCCCTGCCCTATCCTGCCCTAGAGTTTCTGAGTTTACCTGGTGCCAGGATATGGAACTATTAGTTACGAAAAGGAAACTAGATGTCAGTGCAGGTCAGCTTTCACCAGATATGTTTGTGGCTCACGAAAAACGTGACCCGGTAAAAAGACCCTCCAGGCAGCGTGCACTAATTCAAGGCAATAAATGTGGCGATGGTGGTATAGTGGTGAGCATAGCTGCCTTCCAAGCAGTTGACCCGGGTTCGATTCCCGGCCATCGCAGTCCTGGTTTTGACCTCGTCAGCCACATCGTGACCCGGGTCAACTTATCGGAGTCAGGTTAAACACCAACCACATTAGGCCGGGTCATTCGATAGGTTTTTGTGAGCATGCACAGATCAATACTGAAATGATTATTCGCTATATCATTACAAATTTACATGATTTTTTTTTGACATTTTTCAAATCAAATTTGGAGGTAACAACTAGCCTCTTTTTGGGGATTTTTTTTTCGATTTTTTCGTCAATATCGTACATTTGTGGATGATTTATTATGTACAATTTTCTGAAAATATAATTTTCGAATTCTCTGTATGCTGTTTGACAACCGTAGTGATTGTCATGGAGTTATCCTGGAGAATGAAGCTGTTTCTCTGCATTTCCGGTAAGGATTTTAAGGCACCCGCTCACTGCGCCATCTATTGAGCGGACTTGCCATTTATGCACTAGATGCAGTTTCCCGGCTACGGAGGTCTGCAGAGGGGTTCCACACGCACTGAAATCATTTGCGGCGGATAGGGGGAGGGGGGGGGGGGGGGGGGGGGGGCAGGGCTGCCCCCCCCCTCACTCAAGAAGTGGGGGGGGGGGGGGGGCAACACATATGGCGATTGTGGTATAGTGATGAACATAGCTGTCTCGCAAGCAGTTGACCCGGGTTCGATTCCCGGTTATCGCAGTGCTGGTCTTGACCTCCTCAGCCACATCGTAATCCGGGTCAACTTATCGCAGTCAGATTAAAAACCCACAGCCGTCCACATGCACTGTAAGAGGTGTGTAGTTTGGTAGGACCGGGCAGTGCAGAAGGGGGACCGGGTGGAACAGCACAGTAGGTCAGGGTCCTGGTGACTTGGCATGGCCTGTCTTTGCCTGGGAGGGCCTGGTCTGACCTGCCCTTGTCAGGAATGGACTGGCCGGGTTGAGTCGGACCAGGCCGGGCCTGCCCTGCCCTGCCCTGCCCTGCCCTGCCCTGCCCTGCCCTGCCCTGCCCTGCCCTGCCCTGCCCTGCCCTTCCCTGCCCTGCCCTGCCCTGCCCTGCCCTGCCCTGCCCTGCCCTGCCCTGCCCTGCCCTGCCCTGCCCTGCCCTGCCTTGCCCTGCCCTGCCCTGCCCTGCCCTGCCCTGCCCTGCCCTGCCCTGCCCTGCCCTGCCCTGCCCTGCCCTGCCCTGCCCTGCCCTGCCCTGCCCTGCCCCTTGTTATGCCCCGTGTTCTGTCCAGTGTCCTGCTCCTGCGCTGCCCCCTGCCCCCTGCCACCTGCCTCCTGTCTCCTGTCTCCTGTCTCCTGTCTCCTGTCTCCTGTCTCCTGTCTCCTGTCTCCTGTCTCCTGTCTCCTGTCTCCTGTCTCCTGTCTCCTGTCTCCTGGCCCCTTCCCCTCCCCTTCCCCCTCCCCCTCTTCCACTGCTGCTTCCCCCTGCCCCCTGCCCCATGTCCCTTTTCCCTTGTGCCCCCTTCTACTGCCCTCTTCCCTCTTCCCTCTTCCCTCTTCCCTCTTCCCTCTTCCCTCTTCCCTCTTCCCTCTTCCCTCTTCCCTCTTCCCTCTTCCCTCTTCCGTCTTCTCTTCTATCTACCCTCTTTCCTCTTTCCTCTTTCTCTTTCCTCTTTCCTCTTTCCTCTTTCCTCTTTCCTCTTTCCTCTTTCCTCTGTCCTCTTTCCTCTTTCCTATTTCCTCTGCCATCTGCCCTCTGCCCTATTCCCTCTGCAATCTGCCCTAACCCTGCCTCCGGATCCCTGACATGTCCAAGAGTTACTGAGTTCATCTGGTGACAGGATATTTAACCAATAGTTTATTAGCGGAAACAAGTTGATAGTGACGGCCGCGTTTCACCAGAGGAGTCAGTGACTGGCTCACGAAAACGTGACCCGGTAAAAAGACCCTCCAGGCAGCGTGCACTAATTCAAGGCAACACATATGGCGATTGTGGTATAGTGATGAACATAGCTGTCTTGCAAGCAGTTGACCCGGGTTAGATTTCCGGTTATCGCAGTGCTGGTCTTGACCTCCTCAGCCACATCGTGACCCGGGTCAACTTATCACAGTCAGGTTAAAACCCACAGCCGTCCACATGCACTGTAAGAGGTGTGTAGTTTGGTAGGACAGGACAGGGCAAAAGGGGGACCGGTTGGAACAGGAGGGTAGGTCAGGGTCCTGGTGACCTGACATGGCCTGTCCTTGCCTGGGCTGGCCTGGTCTGACCTGCCCTTGCCTGGAATGGACTGGCCTGGTTGGTTTGGGTCAGGTCAGGCCAGGCCAGGCCAGGCCGGCCCTGCCCTGCCCTGCCCTGCCCTTCTGCCCTGCCCTGCCCTGCCCTGCCCTGCCCTGCCCTGCCCTGCCCTGCCCTGCCCTGCCCTGCCCTGCCCTGCCCTGCCCTGCCCTGCCCTGCCCTGCCCTGCCCTGCCCTGCCCTGCCCTGCCCTGCCCTGCCCTGCCCTGCCCCGCCCTGCTCTGCCCTGCCCTGCCCTGCCCTGCCCGGCCTTGCTATGCCCTGCCATGCCCTACCATGCCCTGCCATGCCCCTTGTGCTGTACCGTGTCATGTCCCATGTCCTGCTTCTGCCCTGCCCCCTACCCCTGCACCCTGTTCCCTGCCCTATCCTGCCCTAGAGTTTCTGAGTTTACCTGGTGCCAGGATATGGAACTATTAGTTACGAAAAGGAAACTAGATGTCAGTGCAGGTCAGCTTTCACCAGACATGTTTGTGGCTCACGAAAAACGTGACCCGGTAAAAAGACCCTCCAGGCAGCGTGCACTAATTCAAGGCAATAAATGTGGCGATGGTGGTATAGTGGTGAGCATAGCTGCCTTCCAAGCAGTTGACCCGGGTTCGATTCCCGGCCATCGCAGTCCTGGTTTTGATCTCGTCAGCCACATCGTGACCTGGGTCAACTTATCGGAGTCAGGTTAAACACCAACCACATTAGGCCGGGTCATTCGATAGGTTTTTGAGAGCATGCACAGATCAATACTGAAATGATTCTTCGCTATAGCATTACAAATTTACATGATTTTTTTTTTACATTTTTCAAATCAAATTTGGAGGTAACAACTAGCCTCTTTTTGGGGATTTTTTTTCTCGATTTTTTCGTCAATATCGTACATTTGTGGATGATTTATTATGTACAATTTTCTGAAAATATAATTTTCGAATTCTCTGTATGCTGTTTGACAACCGTAGTGATTGTCATGGAGTTATCCTGGAGAATGAAGCTGTTTCTCTGCATTTCCGGTAAGGATTTTAAGGCACCCGCTCACTGCGCCATCTATTGAGCGGACTTGCCATTTATGCACTAGATGCAGTTTCCCGGCTACGGAGGTCTGCAGAGGGGTTCCACACGCACTGAAATCATTTGCAGCGGATAGGGGGGGGGGGGCAGGGCTGCCCCCCCCCACTCAAGAAGTTGGGGGGGGGGGGGGGGGGGGGGCAACACATATGGCGATTGTGGTATAGTGATGAACATAGCTGTCTCGCAAGCAGTTGACCCGGGTTCGATTCCCGGTTATCGCAGTGCTGGTCTTGACCTCCTCAGCCACATCGTAACCCGGGTCAACTTATCGCAGTCAGGTTAAAAACCCACAGCCGTCCGCATGCACTGTAAGAGGTGTGTAGTTTGGTAGAACCGGGCAGTGCAGAAGGGGACCGGGTGGAACAGCACAGTAGGTCAGGGTCCTGGTGACTTGGCATGGCCTGTCTTTGCCTGGGAGGGCCTGGTCTGACCTGCCCTTGTCAGGAATGGACTGGCCAGGTTGAGTCGGACCAGGCCGGGCCTGCCCTGCCCTGCCCTGCCCTGCCCTGCCCTGCCCTGCCCTGCCCTGCCCTGCCCTGCCCTGCCCTGCCCTGCCCTGCCCTGCCCTGCCCTGCCCTGCCCTGCCCTGCCCTGCCCTGCCCTGCCCTGCCCTGCCCTGCCCTGCCCTGCCCTGCCCTGCCCTGCCCTGCCCTGCCCCTTGTTATGTCCCGTGTTCTGTCCCGTGTCCTGCTCCTGCGCTGCCCCCTGCCCCCTGCCAGCTGCCTCCTGCCTCCTGTCTCCTGCCCCCTTCCCCTCCCCTCCCCCTCCCCTCCCCCTTCCCATTCCCCTTCCCCTGCTCCTTCCCACTTCCCCCTTCCCCATTCCCACTGCCCCCTGCCCCCTGTCCCCTGTGCCTCCTGATACTGCCCTCTTCCCTCGTCCCTCT
Source organism: Chirona hameri (assembly GCA_036785665.1). Taxonomy (NCBI): domain Eukaryota; kingdom Metazoa; phylum Arthropoda; class Thecostraca; order Balanomorpha; family Balanidae; genus Chirona; species Chirona hameri. The sequence goes on from JAXIVJ010011482.1 coordinate 23,511, forward strand.
TCCCTCTTCCCTATTCCCTATTCCCTATTCCCTATTCCCTATTCCCTCTTCCCTCTTCCCTATTCCATCTTATCTCTTCCCTCTTCCCTCTTCCCTCTTCCCTCTTCCCTCTTCCCTCTTCTCTTTATACTCTTCCCTCTTCCCTCTTCCCTCTTTCCTCTTTACTCTTTCCTCTTTCCTCTTTCCTCTTTCCTCTTTCCTCTTTCCTCTTTCCTCTTTCGTCTTTCCTCTTTCCTCTTTCCTCTTTCCTCTTTCCTCTTCCCTCTTTCCTCTTTCCTCTTTCGTCTTTCCTCTTTCCTCTTTCCTCTTTCCTCTTTCCTCTTAACTCTTTCCTCTTTCCTCTTTCTCTTTCTCTTTCCTCTTTCTCTTTCCTCTTTCCTCTTTCCTCTTTCCTCTTTCCTCTTTCCTCTTAACTCTTTCCTCTTCCTCTTTCTCTTTCCTCTTTCTTCTTTCTCTTTTTCTTTCTCTTTCTCTTTCCTCTTTCCTCTTTCCTCTTTCCTCTTTCCTCTTTCCTCTTTCCTCTTTCCTCTTTCCTCTTTCCTCTTCCCTCTGTCCTCTGTCCTCTGTCCTCTGTCCTCTTTCCTCTTTCCTCTGCCATCTGCCATCTGCCCTCTGCCCTATTCCCTCTGCAATCTGCCCTAACCCTGCCTCCGGATCCCTGACATGTCCAAGAGTTACTGAGTTTATCTGGTGGCAGGATATTTAACCAATAGTTTATTAGCGGAAACAAGTTGACAGTAGCGGCCGCGTTTCACCAGAGGAGTCAGTGACTGGCTCACGAAACCGTGACCCGGTAAACAGACCATCCAGGCAGCGTGCACTAATTCAAGGCAACACATATGGCGATTGTGGTATAGAGCATAGCTGTCTTGCAAGCAGTTGACCCAGGTTCGATTCCCGGTTATCGCAGTGCTGGTCTTGACCTCCTCAGCCACATCGTGACCCGGGTCAACTTATCGCAGTCAGGTTAAAAGCCCACAGCCGTCCACATGCACTGTAAGAGGTGTGTAGTTTGGTAGGACATGACAGGGCAGAAGGGGGGCCGGGTGGAACAGACGGTAGGTCAGGGTCCTGGTGACCTGGCATGGCCTGCCCTTGCCTGAGCGTGCCTGGTCTGACCTGCCCTTGCCAGGAATGAACTGGCTGGGTTGAGTCTGGCCAGGTCGTGCCTGGCCTGGCCTGCCTTGTCATGCTCTGCCCTGCCCTGCCCTGCCCTGTGCCCTGTGCCCTGCCCTGCCCTGCCCTGCCCTGCCCTGCCCTGCCCTGCCCTGCCCTACCCGGTCATGCCCTGCCCTGGCCTGCCCTGGCCTGCCCTGCCCTGCCCTGCCCTGCCCTGCCCTGCCCTGCCCTGTCCCTAGAGTTTCTGAGTTTACCTGGTGCCAGGATATGGAACTATTGGTTACGAAAAGGAAACTATATGTCAGTGCAGGTCAGCTTTCACCAGACATGTTTGTGGCTCACGAAAAACGTGACCTGGTAAAAAGACCCTCCAGGCATCGTGCACTAATTCAAGGCAATAAATGTGGCGATGGTGGTATAGTGGTGAGCATAGCTGCCTTCCAAGCAGTTGACCCGGGTTCGATTCCCGGCCATCGCAGTCCTGGTTTTGACCTCGTCAGCCACGTCGTGACCCGGGTCAACTTATCGGAGTCAGGTTAAACACCAACCACATTAGGCCGGGTCATTCGATAGGTTTTTGAGAGCATGCACAGATCAATACTGAGATTATTCTTCGCTATATCATTACAAATTTACATGATTTTTTTTTGACATTTTTCAAATCAAATTTGGAGGTCTCTGGCCTGTTTTTGGGTACTTTTTTGCGATTTTTTCGTCAATATCGTACATTTGTGCATGAATTATTATGTGCAATTTTCCGAAAATTTAATTTTCGAATTCTCTGTATGCTGTTTGACAACCGTAGTGATTGTCATGGAGTTATCCTGGAGAATGAAGCTGTTTCTCTGCATTTCCTGTAAGGATTTTAAGGCACCCGCTCACTGCGCCATCTATTGAGCGGACTTGCAATTTATGCACTAGTTTCAGTTTCCCGGCTACGGAGGTCTGCAGAGGGGTTCCACACGCACTGAAATCAGTGGCGGCGGATAGGGAGGAGGGGGGGGGGGGTAGGGCTCCCCCCCCCCACTCAAGAAGTGGGGGGGGGGGGCAACACATATGGCGATTCTGGTATAGTGATGAACATAGCTGTCTCGCAAGCAGTTGGCCCGGGTTCGATTCCCGGTTATCCCAGTGCTGGTCTTGACCTCCTCAGCCACGTCGTAACCTGGGTCAACTTATCGCAGTCAGGTTAAAAACCCACAGCCATCCACATGCACTGTAAGAGGTGTGTAGTTTGGTAGGACATGGCAGTGCAGAAGGGGGACCGGGTGGAACAGCACGGTAGGTCAGGGTCCTGGTGACTTGGCTTGGCCTGTCCTTGCCTGGGCGGGCCTGGTCTGACCTGCCCTGGCCAGGAATGGACTTGCCGGGTTGAGTCGGACCAGGCCGGCCCTGCCCTGCCCTGCCCTGCCCTGCCCTGCCCTGCCCTGCCCTGCCCTGCCCTGCCCTGCCCTGCCCTGCCCTGCCCTGCCCTGCCCTGCCCTGCCCTGCCCTGCCCTGCCCTGCCCTGCCCTGCCCTGCCCCGCCCTGCCCTGCCCTGCCCTGCCCTGCCCGGCCCTGCTATGCCCTGCCATGCCCTGCCATGCCCTGCCATGCCCTGCCATGCCCCTTGTGCTGTCCCGTGTCATGTCCCATGTCCTGCTCCTGCCCTGCCCCCTACCCCTGCACCCTGTTCCCTGCCCTATCCTGCCCTAGAGTTTCTGAGTTTACCTGGTGCCAGGATATGGAACTATTAGTTACGAAAAGGAAACTAGATGTCAGTGCAGGTCAGCTTTCACCAGACATGTTTGTGGCTCACGAAAAACGTGACCCGGTAAAAAGACCCTCCAGGCAGCGTGCACTAATTCAAGGCAATAAATGTGGCGATGGTGGTATAGTGGTGAGCATAGCTGCCTTCCAAGCAGTTGACCCGGGTTCGATCCCGGCCATCGCAGTCCTGGTTTTGATCTCGTCAGCCACATCGTGACCTGGGTCAACTTATCGGAGTCAGGTTAAACACCAACCACATTAGGCCGGGTCATTCGATAGGTTTTTGAGAGCATGCACAGATCAATACTGAAATGATTCTTCGCTATATCATTACAAATTTACATGATTTTTTTTTTACATTTTTCAAATCAAATTTGGAGGTAACAACTAGCCTCTTTTTGGGGATTTTTTTTTCGATTTTTTCGTCAATATCGTACATTTGTGGATGATTTATTATGTACAATTTTCTGAAAATATAATTTTCGAATTCTCTGTATGCTGTTTGACAACCGTAGTGATTGTCATGGAGTTATCCTGGAGAATGAAGCTGTTTCTCTGCATTTCCGGTAAGGATTTTAAGGCACCCCGCTCACTGCGCCATCTATTGAGCGGACTTGCCATTTATGCACTAGATGCAGTTTCCCGGCTACGGAGGTCTGCAGAGGGGTTCCACACGCACTGAAATCATTTGCAGCGGATAGGGGGGGGGGGGGGCAGGGCTGCCCCCCCCCCCACTCAAGAAGTGGGGGGGGGGGGGGCAACACATATGGCGATTGTGGTATAGTGATGAACATAGCTGTCTCGCAAGCAGTTGACCCGGGTTCGATTCCCGGTTATCGCAGTGCTGGTCTTGACCTCCTCAGCCACATCGTAACCCGGGTCAACTTATCGCAGTCAGGTTGAAAACCCACAGCCGTCCGCATGCACTGTAAGAGGTGTGTAGTTTGGTAGAACCGGGCAGTGCAGAAGGGGACCGGGTGGAACAGCACAGTAGGTCAGGGTCCTGGTGACTTGGCATGGCCTGTCTTTGCCTGGGAGGGCCTGGTCTGACCTGCCCTTGTCAGGAATGGACTGGCCAGGTTGAGTCGGACCAGGCCGGGCCTGCCCTGCCCTGCCCTGCCCTGCCCTGCCCTGCCCTGCCCTGACCTGCCCTGCCCTGCCCTGCCCTGCCCTGCCCTGCCCTGCCCCTTGTTATGTCCCGTGTTCTGTCCCGTGTCCTGCTCCTGCGCTGCCCCCTGCCCCCTGCCAGCTGCCTCCTTTCTCCTGTCTCCTGCCCCCTTCCCCTCCTCTCCCCCTCCCCTCCCCCTTCCCATTCCCCTTCCCCTGCTCCTTCCCACTTCCCCCTTCCCCATTCCCACTGCCCCCTGCCCCCTGTCCCCTGTGCCTCCTGATACTGCCCTCTTCCCTCGTCCCTCTTCCCTCTTCCCTATTCCCTATTCCCTGTTCCCTATTCCCTATTCCCTCTTCCCTCTTCCCTATTCCATCTTATCTCTTCCCTCTTCCCTCTTCCCTCTTCCCTCTTCCCTCTTCCCTCTTCTCTTTATACTCTTCCCTCTTCCCTCTTCCCTCTTTCCTCTTTCCTCTTTCCTCTTTCCTCTTTCCTCTTTCCTCTTTCCTCTTTCCTCTTTCCTCTTTCGTCTTTCCTCTTTCCTCTTTCCTCTTTCCTCTTCCCTCTTTCCTCTTTCCTCTTTCCTCTTTCCTCTTTCCTCTTTCCTCTTTCCTCTTTCCTCTTAACTCTTTCCTCTTTCCTCTTTCTCTTTCCTCTTTTTCTTTCCTCTTTCCTCTTTCCTCTTTCCTCTTTCCTCTTTCCTCTTAACTCTTTCCTCTTCCTCTTTCTCTTTCCTCTTTCTTCTTTCTCTTTTTCTTTCTCTTTCTCTTTCCTCTTTCCTCTTTCCTCTTTCCTCTTTCCTCTTTCCTCTTTCCTCTTTCCTCTTCCCTCTGTCCTCTGTCCTCTGTCCTCTGTCCTCTTTCCTCTTTCCTCTGCCATCTGCCATCTGCCCTCTGCCCTATTCCCTCTGCAATCTGCCCTAACCCTGCCTCCGGATCCCTGACATGTCCAAGAGTTATTGAGTTTATCTGGTGGCAGGATATTTAACCAATAGTTTATTAGCGGAAACAAGTTGACAGTAGCGGCCGCGTTTCACCAGAGGAGTCAGTGACTGGCTCACGAAACCGTGACCCGGTAAAAAGACCATCCAGGCAGCGTGCACTAATTCAAGGCAACACATATGGCGATTGTGGTATAGAGCATAGCTGTCTTGCAAGCAGTTGACCCAGGTTCGATTCCCGGTTATCGCAGTGCTGGTCTTGACCTCCTCAGCCACATCGTGACCCGGGTCAACTTATCGCAGTCAGGTTAAAAGCCCACAGCCGTCCACATGCACTGTAAGAGGTGTGTAGTTTGGTAGGACATGACAGGGCAGAAGGGGGGCCGGGTGGAACAGACGGTAGGTCAGGGTCCTGGTGACCTGGCATGGCCTGCCCTTGCCTGAGCGTGCCTGGTCTGACCTGCCCTTGCCATGAATGAACTGGCTGGGTTGAGTCTGGCCAGGTCGTGCCTGGCCTGGCCTGCCTTGTCATGCTCTGCCCTGCCCTGCCCTGCCCTGTGCCCTGCCCTGCCCTGCCCTGCCCTGCCCTGCCCTGCCCTACCCGGTCATGCCCTGCCCTGGCCTGCCCTGGCCTGCCCTGCCCTGCCCTGCCCTGCCCTGCCCTGCCCTGCCCTGTCCCTAGAGTTTCTGAGTTTACCTGGTGCCAGGATATGGAACTATTGGTTACGAAAAGGAAACTATATGTCAGTGCAGGTCAGCTTTCACCAGACATGTTTGTGGCTCACGAAAAACGTGACCTGGTAAAAAGACCCTCCAGGCATCGTGCACTAATTCAAGGCAATAAATGTGGCGATGGTGGTATAGTGGTGAGCATAGCTGCCTTCCAAGCAGTTGACCCGGGTTCGATTCCCGGCCATCGCAGTCCTGGTTTTGACCTCGTCAGCCACGTCGTGACCCGGGTCAACTTATCGGAGTCAGGTTAAACACCAACCACATTAGGCCGGGTCATTCGATAGGTTTTTGAGAGCATGCACAGATCAATACTGAAATTATTCTTCGCTATATCATTACAAATTTACATGATTTTTTTTTGACATTTTTCAAATCAAATTTGGAGGTCTCTGGCCTGTTTTTGGGTACTTGTTTGCGATTTTTTCGTCAATATCGTACATTTGTGCATTAATTATTATGTGCAATTTTCTGAAAATTAATTTTCGAATTCTCTGTATGCTGTTTGACAACCGTAGTGATTGTCATGGAGTTATCCTGGAGAATGAAGCTGTTTCTCTGCATTTCCTGTAAGGATTTTAAGGCACCCGCTCACTGCGCCATCTATTGAGCGGACTTGCAATTTATGCACTAGTTTCAGTTTCCCGGCTACGAAGGTCTGCAGAGGGGTTCCACACGCACTGAAATCAGTGGCGGCGGATAGGGAGGAGGGGGGGGGGGGGGGGGGTGGGGGTAGGGCTGCCCCCCCCCCACTCAAGAAGTGGGGGGGGGGGGGCAACACATATGGCGATTCTGGTATAGTGATGAACATAGCTGTCTCGCAAGCAGTTGGCCCGGGTTCGATTCCCGGTTATCCCAGTGCTGGTCTTGACCTCCTCAGCCACTTTGTAACCTGGGTCAACTTATCGCAGTCAGGTTAAAAACCCACAGCCATCCACATGCACTGTAAGAGGTGTGTAGTTTGGTAGGACATGGCAGTGCAGAAGGGGGACCGGGTGGAACAGCACGGTAGGTCAGGGTCCTGGTGACTTGGCTTGGCCTGTCCTTGCCTGGGCGGGCCTGGTCTGACCTGCCCTGGCCAGGAATGGACTTGCCGGGTTGAGTCGGACCAGGCCGGCCCTGCCCTGCCCTGCCCTGCCCTGCCCTGCCCTGCCCTGCCCTGCCCTGCCCTGCCCTGCCCTGCCCTGCCCTGCCCTGCCCTGCCCTGCCCTGCCCTGCCCTGCCCTGCCCCTTGTTATGTCCCGTGTTCTGTCCCGTGTCCTGCTCCTGCGCTGCCCCCTGCCCCCTGCCACCTGCCTCCTGCCTCCTGCCTCCTGCCCCTTCCCCTCCCCTCCCCTCCCCTCCCCCTTCCCCTTCCCCTTCCCCTGCTCCTTCCCACTTCCCCCTTCCCCATTCCCACTGCCCCCCGCCCCCTGTCCCCTGTCCCCTGTGCCCCCTGATACTGCCCTCTTCCCTCTTCCCGCTTCCCTCTTCCCTCTTCCCTCTTCCCTATTCCCTATTCCCTCTTCCCTCTTCCCTATTCCATCTTCCCTCTTCCCTCTTCTCTCTTCCCTCTTCCCTCTTCTCTTTATACTCTTCCCTCTTCCCTCTTCCCTCTTCCCTCTTTCCTCTTTCCTCTTCCCTCTTTCCTCTTTCCTCTTTCGTCTTTCCTCTTTCCTCTTTCCTCTTTCCTCTTCCCTCTTTCCTCTTTCCTCTTTCCTCTTTCCTCTTTCCTCTTTCCTCTTTCCTCTTTCCTCTTAACTCTTTCCTCTTTCCTCTTTCTCTTTCTCTTTCCTCTTTCTCTTTCCTCTTTCCTCTTTCCTCTTTCCTCTTTCCTCTTTCCTCTTTCCTCTTTCCTCTTTCCTCTTTCCTCTTAACTCTTTCCTCTTTCTCTTTCTCTTTCCTCTTTCCTCTTTCTCTTTCTCTTTCCTCTTTCCTCTTTCCTCTTTCCTCTTTCCTCTTTCCTCTTTCCTCTTTCCTCTTTCCTCTTTCCTCTTTCCTCTTTCCTCTTCCCTCTTCCCTCTGTCCTTTGTCCTCTGTCCTCTGTCCTCTGTCCTCTTTCCTCTTTCCTATTCCCTCTGCCATCTGCCCTCTGCCCTATTCCCTCTGCAATCTGCCCTAACCCTGCCTCCGGATCCCTGACATGTCCAAGAGTTACTGAGTTTATCTGGTGGCAGGATATTTAACCAATAGTTTATTAGCGGAAACAAGTTGACAGTAGCGGCCGCGTTTCACCAGAGGAGTCAGTGACTGGCTCACGAAACCGTGACCCGGTAAAAAGCCCCTCCAGGCAGCGTGCACTAATTCAAGGCAACACATATGGCGATTGTGGTATAGAGCATAGCTGTCTTGCAAGCAGTTGACCCAGGTTCGATTCCCGGTTATCGCAGTGCTGGTCTTGACCTCCTCAGCCACATCGTGACCCGGGTCAACTTATCGCAGTCAGGTTAAAAGCCCACAGCCGTCCACATGCACTGTAAGAGGTGTGTAGTTTGGTAGGACATGACAGGGCAGAAGGGGGGCCGGGTGGAACAGACGGTAGGTCAGGGTCCTGGTGACCTGGCATGGCTTGTCCTTGCCTGAGCGTGCCTGGTCTGACCTGCCCTTGCCAGGAATGAACTGGCTGGGTTGAGTCTGGCCAGGTCGTGCCTGGCCTGGCCTGCCTTGTCATGCTCTGCCCTGCCCTGCCCTGCCCTGCCCTGCCCTGCCCTGCCCTGCCCTGCCCTGCCCTGCCCTGCCCTGTCCTGCCCTGACCTGCCCTGCCCTACCCGGTCATGCCCTGCCCTGGCCTGCCCTGCCCTGCCCTGCCCTGTCCTGCCCTGTCCCTAGAGTTTCTGAGTTTACCTGGTGCCAGGATATGGAACTATTGGTTACGAAAAGGAAACTATATGTCAGTGCAGGTCAGCTTTCACCAGACATGTTTGTGGCTCACGAAAAACGTGACCTGGTAAAAAGACCCTCCAGGCATCGTGCACTAATTCAAGGCAATAAATGTGGCGATGGTGGTATAGTGGTGAGCATAGCTGCCTTCCAAGCAGTTGACCCGGGTTCGATTCCCGGCCATCGCAGTCCTGGTTTTGACCTCGTCAGCCACGTCGTGACCCGGGTCAACTTATCGGAGTCAGGTTAAACACCAACCACATTAGGCCGGGTCATTCGATAGGTTTTTGAGAGCATGCACAGATCAATACTGAAATTATTCTTCGCTATATCATTACAAATTTACATGATTTTTTTGTTGACATTTTTCAAATCAAATTTGGAGGTCTCTGGCCTGTTTTTGGGTACTTTTTTGCGATTTTTTCGTCAATATCGTACATTTGTGCATGAATTATTATGTGCAATTTTCTGAAAATTTAATTTTCGAATTCTCTGTATGCTGTTTGACAACCGTAGTGATTGTCATGGAGTTATCCTGGAGAATGAAGCTGTTTCTCTGCATTTCCTGTAAGGATTTTAAGGCACCCGCTCACTGCGCCATCTATTGAGCGGACTTGCAATTTATGCACTAGTTTCAGTTTCCCGGCTACGGAGGTCTGCAGAGGGGTTCCACACGCACTGAAATCAGTGGCGGCGGATAGGGAGGAGGGGGGGGGGGGGGGTAGGGCTGCCCCCCCCCACTCAAGAAGTGGGGGGGGGGGGCAACACATATGGCGATTCTGGTATAGTGATGAACATAGCTGTTTGGCAAGCAGTTGGCCCGGGTTCGATTCCCGGTTATCCCAGTGCTGGTCTTGACCTCCTCAGCCACGTCGTAACCTGGGTCAACTTATCGCAGTCAGGTTAAAAACCCACAGCCATCCACATGCACTGTAAGAGGTGTGTAGTTTGGTAGGACATGGCAGTGCAGAAGGGGGACCGGGTGGAACAGCACGGTAGGTCAGGGTCCTGGTGACTTGGCTTGGCCTGTCCTTGCCTGGGCGGGCCTGGTCTGACCTGCCCTGGCCAGGAATGGACTTGCCGGGTTGAGTCGGACCAGGCCGGCCCTGCCCTGCCCTGCCCTGCCCTGCCCTGCCCTGCCCTGCCCTGCCCTGCCCTGCCCTGCCCTGCCCTGCCCTGCCCTGCCCTGCCCCTTGTTATGTCCCGTGTTCTGTCCCGTGTCCTGCTCCTGCGCTGCCCCCTGCCCCCTGCCACCTGCCTCCTGCCTCCTGCCTCCTGCCCCTTCCCCTCCCCTCCCCTCCCCTCCCCCTTCCCCTTCCCCTTCCCCTGCTCCTTCCCACTTCCCCCTTCCCCATTCCCACTGCCCCCGCCCCCTGTCCCCTGTCGCCTGTGCCCCCTGATACTGCCCTCTTCCCTCTTCCCGCTTCCCTCTTCCCTATTCCCTATTCCCTATTCCCTCTTCCCTCTTCCCTATTCCATCTTCCCTCTTCCCTCTTCTCTCTTCCCTCTTCCCTCTTCTCTTTATACTCTTCCCTCTTCCCTCTTCCCTCTTCCCTCTTTCCTCTTTCCTCTTCCCTCTTTCCTCTTTCCTCTTTCGTCTTTCCTCTTTCCTCTTTCCTCTTTCCTCTTCCCTCTTTCCTCTTTCCTCTTTCCTCTTTCCTCTTTCCTCTTTCCTCTTTCCTCTTTCCTCTTTCCTCTTAACTCTTTCCTCTTTCCTCTTTCTCTTTCTCTTTCCTCTTTCTCTTTCCTCTTTCCTCTTTCCTCTTTCCTCTTTCCTCTTTCCTCTTAACTCTTTCCTCTTTCTCTTTCTCTTTCCTCTTTCCTCTTTCTCTTTCTCTTTCCTCTTTCCTCTTTCCTCTTTCCTCTTTCCTCTTTCCTCTTTCCTCTTTCCTCTTTCCTCTTCCCTCTTCCCTCTGTCCTTTGTCCTCTGTCCTCTGTCCTCTGTCCTCTTTCCTCTTTCCTATTTCCTCTGCCATCTGCCCTCTGCCCTATTCCCTCTGCAATCTGCCCTAACCCTGCCTCCGGATCCCTGACATGTCCAAGAGTTACTGAGTTTATCTGGTGGCAGGATATTTAACCAATAGTTTATTAGCGGAAACAAGTTGACGGTAGCGGCCGCGTTTCACCAGAGGAGTCAGTGACTGGCTCACGAAACCGTGACCCGGTAAAAAGCCCCTCCAGGCAGCGTGCACTAATTCAAGGCAACACATATGGCGATTGTGGTATAGAGCATAGCTGTCTTGCAAGCAGTTGACCCAGGTTCGATTCCCGGTTATCGCAGTGCTGGTCTTGACCTCCTCAGCCACATCGTGACCCGGGTCAACTTATCGCAGTCAGGTTAAAAGCCCACAGCCGTCCACATGCACTGTAAGAGGTGTGTAGTTTGGTAGGACATGACAGGGCAGAAGGGGGGCCGGGTGGAACAGACGGTAGGTCAGGGTCCTGGTGACCTGGCATGGCTTGTCCTTGCCTGAGCGTGCCTGGTCTGACCTGCCCTTGCCAGGAATGAACTGGCTGGGTTGAGTCTGGCCAGGTCGTGCCTGGCCTGGCCTGCCTTGTCATGCTCTGCCCTTCCCTGCCCTGCCCTGCCCTGCCCTGCCCTGCCCTGCCCTGCCCTGCCCTGCCCTGCCCTGCCCTGCCCTGCCCTGCCCTGCCCTGACCTGCCCTGCCCTACCCGGTCATGCCCTGCCCTGGCCTGCCCTGCCCTGCCCTGCCCTGCCCTGCCCTGCCCTGCCCTGCCCTGCCCTGCCCTGCCTTGTCCCTAGAGTTTCTGAGTTTACCTGGTGCCAGGATATGGAACTATTGGTTACGAAAAGGAAACTATATGTCAGTGCAGGTCAGCTTTCACCAGACATGTTTGTGGCTCACGAAAAACGTGACCTGGTAAAAAGACCCTCCAGGCATCGTGCACTAATTCAAGGCAATAAATGTGGCGATGGTGGTATAGTGGTAAGCATAGCTGCCTTCCAAGCAGTTGACCCGGGTTCGATTCCCGGCCATCGCAGTCCTGGTTTTGACCTCGTCAGCCACGTCGTGACCCGGGTCAACTTATCGGAGTCAGGTTAAACACCAACCACATTAGGCCGGGTCATTCGATAGGTTTTTGAGAGCATGCACAGATCAATACTGAAATTATTCTTCGCTATATCATTACAAATTTACATGATTTTTTTTTTACATTTTTCAAATCAAATTTGGAGGTAACAACTAGCCTCTTTTTGGGGATTTTTTTTTCGATTTTTTCGTCAATATCGTACATTTGTGGATGATTTATTATGTACAATTTTCTGAAAATATAATTTTCGAATTCTCTGTATGCTGTTTGACAACCGTAGTGATTGTCATGGAGTTATCCTGGAGAATGAAGCTGTTTCTCTGCATTTCCGGTAAGGATTTTAAGGCACCCGCTCACTGCGCCATCTATTGAGCGGACTTGCCATTTATGCACTAGATGCAGTTTCCCGGCTACGGAGGTCTGCAGAGGGGTTCCACACGCACTGAAATCATTTGCAGCGGATAGGGGGGGGGGGGGCAGGGCTGCCCCCCCCCCCCCCCACTCAAGAAGTGGGGGGGGGGGGGGGCAACACATATGGCGATTGTGGTATAGTGATGAACATAGCTGTCTCGCAAGCAGTTGACCCGGGTTCGATTCCCGGTTATCGCAGTGCTGGTCTTGACCTCCTCAGCCACATCGTAACCCGGGTCAACTTATCGCAGTCAGGTTGAAAACCCACAGCCGTCCGCATGCACTGTAAGAGGTGTGTAGTTTGGTAGAACCGGGCAGTGCAGAAGGGGACCGGGTGGAACAGCACAGTAGGTCAGGGTCCTGGTGACTTGGCATGGCCTGTCTTTGCCTGGGAGGGCCTGGTCTGACCTGCCCTTGTCAGGAATGGACTGGCCAGGTTGAGTCGGACCAGGCCGGGCCTGCCCTGCCCTGCCCTGCCCTGCCCTGCCCTGCCCTGCCCTGACCTGCCCTGCCCTGCCCTGCCCTGCCCTGCCCTGCCCTGCCCCTTGTTATGTCCCGTGTTCTGTCCCGTGTCCTGCTCCTGCGCTGCCCCCTGCCCCCTGCCAGCTGCCTCCTTTCTCCTGTCTCCTGCCCCCTTCCCCTCCTCTCCCCCTCCCCTCCCCCTTCCCATTCCCCTTCCCCTGCTCCTTCCCACTTCCCCCTTCCCCATTCCCACTGCCCCCTGCCCCCTGTCCCCTGTGCCTCCTGATACTGCCCTCTTCCCTCGTCCCTCTTCCCTCTTCCCTATTCCCTATTCCCTGTTCCCTATTCCCTATTCCCTCTTCCCTCTTCCCTATTCCATCTTATCTCTTCCCTCTTCCCTCTTCCCTCTTCCCTCTTCCCTCTTCCCTCTTCTCTTTATACTCTTCCCTCTTCCCTCTTCCCTCTTTCCTCTTTCCTCTTTCCTCTTTCCTCTTTCCTCTTTCCTCTTTCCTCTTTCCTCTTTCCTCTTTCGTCTTTCCTCTTTCCTCTTTCCTCTTTCCTCTTCCCTCTTTCCTCTTTCCTCTTTCCTCTTTCCTCTTTCCTCTTTCCTCTTTCCTCTTTCCTCTTAACTCTTTCCTCTTTCCTCTTTCTCTTTCCTCTTTTTCTTTCCTCTTTCCTCTTTCCTCTTTCCTCTTTCCTCTTTCCTCTTAACTCTTTCCTCTTCCTCTTTCTCTTTCCTCTTTCTTCTTTCTCTTTTTCTTTCTCTTTCTCTTTCCTCTTTCCTCTTTCCTCTTTCCTCTTTCCTCTTTCCTCTTTCCTCTTTCCTCTTCCCTCTGTCCTCTGTCCTCTGTCCTCTGTCCTCTTTCCTCTTTCCTCTGCCATCTGCCATCTGCCCTCTGCCCTATTCCCTCTGCAATCTGCCCTAACCCTGCCTCCGGATCCCTGACATGTCCAAGAGTTATTGAGTTTATCTGGTGGCAGGATATTTAACCAATAGTTTATTAGCGGAAACAAGTTGACAGTAGCGGCCGCGTTTCACCAGAGGAGTCAGTGACTGGCTCACGAAACCGTGACCCGGTAAAAAGACCATCCAGGCAGCGTGCACTAATTCAAGGCAACACATATGGCGATTGTGGTATAGAGCATAGCTGTCTTGCAAGCAGTTGACCCAGGTTCGATTCCCGGTTATCGCAGTGCTGGTCTTGACCTCCTCAGCCACATCGTGACCCGGGTCAACTTATCGCAGTCAGGTTAAAAGCCCACAGCCGTCCACATGCACTGTAAGAGGTGTGTAGTTTGGTAGGACATGACAGGGCAGAAGGGGGGCCGGGTGGAACAGACGGTAGGTCAGGGTCCTGGTGACCTGGCATGGCCTGCCCTTGCCTGAGCGTGCCTGGTCTGACCTGCCCTTGCCATGAATGAACTGGCTGGGTTGAGTCTGGCCAGGTCGTGCCTGGCCTGGCCTGCCTTGTCATGCTCTGCCCTGCCCTGCCCTGCCCTGTGCCCTGCCCTGCCCTGCCCTGCCCTGCCCTGCCCTGCCCTACCCGGTCATGCCCTGCCCTGGCCTGCCCTGGCCTGCCCTGCCCTGCCCTGCCCTGCCCTGCCCTGCCCTGCCCTGTCCCTAGAGTTTCTGAGTTTACCTGGTGCCAGGATATGGAACTATTGGTTACGAAAAGGAAACTATATGTCAGTGCAGGTCAGCTTTCACCAGACATGTTTGTGGCTCACGAAAAACGTGACCTGGTAAAAAGACCCTCCAGGCATCGTGCACTAATTCAAGGCAATAAATGTGGCGATGGTGGTATAGTGGTGAGCATAGCTGCCTTCCAAGCAGTTGACCCGGGTTCGATTCCCGGCCATCGCAGTCCTGGTTTTGACCTCGTCAGCCACGTCGTGACCCGGGTCAACTTATCGGAGTCAGGTTAAACACCAACCACATTAGGCCGGGTCATTCGATAGGTTTTTGAGAGCATGCACAGATCAATACTGAAATTATTCTTCGCTATATCATTACAAATTTACATGATTTTTTTTTGACATTTTTCAAATCAAATTTGGAGGTCTCTGGCCTGTTTTTGGGTACTTGTTTGCGATTTTTTCGTCAATATCGTACATTTGTGCATTAATTATTATGTGCAATTTTCTGAAAATTAATTTTCGAATTCTCTGTATGCTGTTTGACAACCGTAGTGATTGTCATGGAGTTATCCTGGAGAATGAAGCTGTTTCTCTGCATTTCCTGTAAGGATTTTAAGGCACCCGCTCACTGCGCCATCTATTGAGCGGACTTGCAATTTATGCACTAGTTTCAGTTTCCCGGCTACGAAGGTCTGCAGAGGGGTTCCACACGCACTGAAATCAGTGGCGGCGGATAGGGAGGAGGGGGGGGGGGGGGGGGTAGGGGTGCCCCCCCCCCCCCCCACTCAAGAAGTGGGGGGGGGGGGGGGGGGGCAACACATATGGCGATTCTGGTATAGTGATGAACATAGCTGTCTCGCAAGCAGTTGGCCCGGGTTCGATTCCCGGTTATCCCAGTGCTGGTCTTGACCTCCTCAGCCACTTTGTAACCTGGGTCAACTTATCGCAGTCAGGTTAAAAACCCACAGCCATCCACATGCACTGTAAGAGGTGTGTAGTTTGGTAGGACATGGCAGTGCAGAAGGGGGACCGGGTGGAACAGCACGGTAGGTCAGGGTCCTGGTGACTTGGCTTGGCCTGTCCTTGCCTGGGCGGGCCTGGTCTGACCTGCCCTGGCCAGGAATGGACTTGCCGGGTTGAGTCGGACCAGGCCGGCCCTGCCCTGCCCTGCCCTGCCCTGCCCTGCCCTGCCCTGCCCTGCCCTGCCCTGCCCTGCCCTGCCCTGCCCTGCCCTGCCCTGCCCTGCCCTGCCCTGCCCTGCCCTGCCCTGCCCCTTGTTATGTCCCGTGTTCTGTCCCGTGTCCTGCTCCTGCGCTGCCCCCTGCCCCCTGCCACCTGCCTCCTGCCTCCTGCCTCCTGCCCCTTCCCCTCCCCTCCCCTCCCCTCCCCCTTCCCCTTCCCCTTCCCCTGCTCCTTCCCACTTCCCCCTTCCCCATTCCCACTGCCCCCCGCCCCCTGTCCCCTGTCCCCTGTGCCCCCTGATACTGCCCTCTTCCCTCTTCCCGCTTCCCTCTTCCCTCTTCCCTCTTCCCTATTCCCTATTCCCTCTTCCCTCTTCCCTATTCCATCTTCCCTCTTCCCTCTTCTCTCTTCCCTCTTCCCTCTTCTCTTTATACTCTTCCCTCTTCCCTCTTCCCTCTTCCCTCTTTCCTCTTTCCTCTTCCCTCTTTCCTCTTTCCTCTTTCGTCTTTCCTCTTTCCTCTTTCCTCTTTCCTCTTCCCTCTTTCCTCTTTCCTCTTTCCTCTTTCCTCTTTCCTCTTTCCTCTTTCCTCTTTCCTCTTAACTCTTTCCTCTTTCCTCTTTCTCTTTCTCTTTCCTCTTTCTCTTTCCTCTTTCCTCTTTCCTCTTTCCTCTTTCCTCTTTCCTCTTTCCTCTTTCCTCTTTCCTCTTTCCTCTTAACTCTTTCCTCTTTCTCTTTCTCTTTCTCTTTCCTCTTCCTCTTTCTCTTTCTCTTTCCTCTTTCCTCTTTCCTCTTTCCTCTTTCCTCTTTCCTCTTTCCTCTTTCCTCTTTCCTCTTTCCTCTTTCCTCTTTCCTCTTCCCTCTTCCCTCTGTCCTTTGTCCTCTGTCCTCTGTCCTCTGTCCTCTTTCCTCTTTCCTATTCCCTCTGCCATCTGCCCTCTGCCCTATTCCCTCTGCAATCTGCCCTAACCCTGCCTCCGGATCCCTGACATGTCCAAGAGTTACTGAGTTTATCTGGTGGCAGGATATTTAACCAATAGTTTATTAGCGGAAACAAGTTGACAGTAGCGGCCGCGTTTCACCAGAGGAGTCAGTGACTGGCTCACGAAACCGTGACCCGGTAAAAAGCCCCTCCAGGCAGCGTGCACTAATTCAAGGCAACACATATGGCGATTGTGGTATAGAGCATAGCTGTCTTGCAAGCAGTTGACCCAGGTTCGATTCCCGGTTATCGCAGTGCTGGTCTTGACCTCCTCAGCCACATCGTGACCCGGGTCAACTTATCGCAGTCAGGTTAAAAGCCCACAGCCGTCCACATGCACTGTAAGAGGTGTGTA
This sequence comes from Chirona hameri, assembly GCA_036785665.1. Taxonomy (NCBI): domain Eukaryota; kingdom Metazoa; phylum Arthropoda; class Thecostraca; order Balanomorpha; family Balanidae; genus Chirona; species Chirona hameri. Next base: position 40,098 of record JAXIVJ010011482.1, read on the forward strand.
GTTTGGTAGGACATGACAGGGCAGAAGGGGGGCCGGGTGGAACAGACGGTAGGTCAGGGTCCTGGTGACCTGGCATGGCTTGTCCTTGCCTGAGCGTGCCTGGTCTGACCTGCCCTTGCCAGGAATGAACTGGCTGGGTTGAGTCTGGCCAGGTCGTGCCTGGCCTGGCCTGCCTTGTCATGCTCTGCCCTGCCCTGCCCTGCCCTGCCCTGCCCTGCCCTGCCCTGCCCTGCCCTGCCCTGCCCTGCCCTGTCCTGCCCTGACCTGCCCTGCCCTACCCGGTCATGCCCTGCCCTGGCCTGCCCTGCCCTGCCCTGCCCTGTCCTGCCCTGTCCCTAGAGTTTCTGAGTTTACCTGGTGCCAGGATATGGAACTATTGGTTACGAAAAGGAAACTATATGTCAGTGCAGGTCAGCTTTCACCAGACATGTTTGTGGCTCACGAAAAACGTGACCTGGTAAAAAGACCCTCCAGGCATCGTGCACTAATTCAAGGCAATAAATGTGGCGATGGTGGTATAGTGGTGAGCATAGCTGCCTTCCAAGCAGTTGACCCGGGTTCGATTCCCGGCCATCGCAGTCCTGGTTTTGACCTCGTCAGCCACGTCGTGACCCGGGTCAACTTATCGGAGTCAGGTTAAACACCAACCACATTAGGCCGGGTCATTCGATAGGTTTTTGAGAGCATGCACAGATCAATACTGAAATTATTCTTCGCTATATCATTACAAATTTACATGATTTTTTTGTTGACATTTTTCAAATCAAATTTGGAGGTCTCTGGCCTGTTTTTGGGTACTTTTTTGCGATTTTTTCGTCAATATCGTACATTTGTGCATGAATTATTATGTGCAATTTTCTGAAAATTTAATTTTCGAATTCTCTGTATGCTGTTTGACAACCGTAGTGATTGTCATGGAGTTATCCTGGAGAATGAAGCTGTTTCTCTGCATTTCCTGTAAGGATTTTAAGGCACCCGCTCACTGCGCCATCTATTGAGCGGACTTGCAATTTATGCACTAGTTTCAGTTTCCCGGCTACGGAGGTCTGCAGAGGGGTTCCACACGCACTGAAATCAGTGGCGGCGGATAGGGAGGAGGGGGGGGGGGGTAGGGCTGCCCCCCCCCACTCAAGAAGTGGGGGGGGGGGCAACACATATGGCGATTCTGGTATAGTGATGAACATAGCTGTTTGGCAAGCAGTTGGCCCGGGTTCGATTCCCGGTTATCCCAGTGCTGGTCTTGACCTCCTCAGCCACGTCGTAACCTGGGTCAACTTATCGCAGTCAGGTTAAAAACCCACAGCCATCCACATGCACTGTAAGAGGTGTGTAGTTTGGTAGGACATGGCAGTGCAGAAGGGGGACCGGGTGGAACAGCACGGTAGGTCAGGGTCCTGGTGACTTGGCTTGGCCTGTCCTTGCCTGGGCGGGCCTGGTCTGACCTGCCCTGGCCAGGAATGGACTTGCCGGGTTGAGTCGGACCAGGCCGGCCCTGCCCTGCCCTGCCCTGCCCTGCCCTGCCCTGCCCTGCCCTGCCCTGCCCTGCCCTGCCCTGCCCTGCCCTGCCCTGCCCCTTGTTATGTCCCGTGTTCTGTCCCGTGTCCTGCTCCTGCGCTGCCCCCTGCCCCCTGCCACCTGCCTCCTGCCTCCTGCCTCCTGCCCCTTCCCCTCCCCTCCCCTCCCCTCCCCCTTCCCCTTCCCCTTCCCCTGCTCCTTCCCACTTCCCCCTTCCCCATTCCCACTGCCCCCGCCCCCTGTCCCCTGTCGCCTGTGCCCCCTGATACTGCCCTCTTCCCTCTTCCCGCTTCCCTCTTCCCTATTCCCTATTCCCTATTCCCTCTTCCCTCTTCCCTATTCCATCTTCCCTCTTCCCTCTTCTCTCTTCCCTCTTCCCTCTTCTCTTTATACTCTTCCCTCTTCCCTCTTCCCTCTTCCCTCTTTCCTCTTTCCTCTTCCCTCTTTCCTCTTTCCTCTTTCGTCTTTCCTCTTTCCTCTTTCCTCTTTCCTCTTCCCTCTTTCCTCTTTCCTCTTTCCTCTTTCCTCTTTCCTCTTTCCTCTTTCCTCTTTCCTCTTTCCTCTTAACTCTTTCCTCTTTCCTCTTTCTCTTTCTCTTTCCTCTTTCTCTTTCCTCTTTCCTCTTTCCTCTTTCCTCTTTCCTCTTTCCTCTTAACTCTTTCCTCTTTCTCTTTCTCTTTCCTCTTTCCTCTTTCTCTTTCTCTTTCCTCTTTCCTCTTTCCTCTTTCCTCTTTCCTCTTTCCTCTTTCCTCTTTCCTCTTTCCTCTTCCCTCTTCCCTCTGTCCTTTGTCCTCTGTCCTCTGTCCTCTGTCCTCTTTCCTCTTTCCTATTTCCTCTGCCATCTGCCCTCTGCCCTATTCCCTCTGCAATCTGCCCTAACCCTGCCTCCGGATCCCTGACATGTCCAAGAGTTACTGAGTTTATCTGGTGGCAGGATATTTAACCAATAGTTTATTAGCGGAAACAAGTTGACGGTAGCGGCCGCGTTTCACCAGAGGAGTCAGTGACTGGCTCACGAAACCGTGACCCGGTAAAAAGCCCCTCCAGGCAGCGTGCACTAATTCAAGGCAACACATATGGCGATTGTGGTATAGAGCATAGCTGTCTTGCAAGCAGTTGACCCAGGTTCGATTCCCGGTTATCGCAGTGCTGGTCTTGACCTCCTCAGCCACATCGTGACCCGGGTCAACTTATCGCAGTCAGGTTAAAAGCCCACAGCCGTCCACATGCACTGTAAGAGGTGTGTAGTTTGGTAGGACATGACAGGGCAGAAGGGGGGCCGGGTGGAACAGACGGTAGGTCAGGGTCCTGGTGACCTGGCATGGCTTGTCCTTGCCTGAGCGTGCCTGGTCTGACCTGCCCTTGCCAGGAATGAACTGGCTGGGTTGAGTCTGGCCAGGTCGTGCCTGGCCTGGCCTGCCTTGTCATGCTCTGCCCTTCCCTGCCCTGCCCTGCCCTGCCCTGCCCTGCCCTGCCCTGCCCTGCCCTGCCCTGCCCTGCCCTGCCCTGCCCTGACCTGCCCTGCCCTACCCGGTCATGCCCTGCCCTGGCCTGCCCTGCCCTGCCCTGCCCTGCCCTGCCCTGCCCTGCCCTGCCCTGCCCTGCCCTGCCTTGTCCCTAGAGTTTCTGAGTTTACCTGGTGCCAGGATATGGAACTATTGGTTACGAAAAGGAAACTATATGTCAGTGCAGGTCAGCTTTCACCAGACATGTTTGTGGCTCACGAAAAACGTGACCTGGTAAAAAGACCCTCCAGGCATCGTGCACTAATTCAAGGCAATAAATGTGGCGATGGTGGTATAGTGGTAAGCATAGCTGCCTTCCAAGCAGTTGACCCGGGTTCGATTCCC
>JAXIVJ010011483.1:0-43462 GCA_036785665.1 Chirona hameri
AACTGAACGACAGGCCTGATTTACACGAGCTGTATTTGTCTTGCCTCCTGGCGCTGACAACGCTGATGCACGCGTGTTGTATTTTACATGTCTGCCAAGCACAGTGTCTTAAGCCTAACCCGCGCCGTGCTGGGTGCTGGTTTGGATGTGTCTCCTGAAATTGTAGGAAATGCAAGGAACAAACGGAGAGCTAGAGAAGTGCTAGCTAGAGACGTTTGACTGGTACCACAGTGTTTATCTCGTCGAGATGCGTCTCTCCATATGCAACATTACCAACCTGGGTCGCCAAATGACCTTGACCAGAGGTCATATTTGAACTTTACCGATCCGGTCACCATAAGTATGGTGTGGTGTGTGTCTTGGTGTGTCTTGACCAGGCAAACACGATGGCGTTAAAATTATTGCCCTATCGTTATTGGGTAAAAAGTTATGTACGAACAACTTTTTGGAAGAAATGCCAACATGACCTTTGGTTACCTCTGGACTCTGGAGCCTAAGCTATTGACCTTATATACATTTTAAGGACATCTAAGCGATGACATTTTTTTGCAAGAGCTTTCGATTGCGTTTCTCCGTTTGTTCCAAGCTAGCATAGTTCCCGAGATATTTGGGATGTTTCTGGAGCGAAGTCCTAAACTTGGAAAATTTGACCTTTGATGGCCTCTGGTGACATCAATATTGACCTAAGCGTAAAATGTCACAAGCGTAAGAACAAGGGGCCGCGGAGGCCATGGCCATCCCACTTTTCGGCTATTTTGTTGCAAAAAAATATTTGGCTAAATTATCCCGATATATCCCCAAACAGCTTTTTTTCTTTTCGAAAGCAATATATTTTTCGATAACATAACTAAACATGCATTTTAAGCATACATTGTGAAAGTGGCACAACATTAGCAAATAGCGCATGTTGTTATGATATTGTGTGCTTCGGGGAGCAATCTGGCACAGTGGTAAGACATTTGCTTTCTGTGCCGGAGACGGGGGTTCAAATCCCTCGGCGGGCCTCTGACAAATTCGTCCCGGCCCCCATATCCCTCGAACAGGAGAGAGTTCCAGTTAGCGCTTGGTCGCAGGAGGATATGGTGCTTGGCCCCACTACATTGTGTGTTTCGAAAACAAGAATGGAAGTGAGTTGTAAAAGCTAGGAACTTAGTTTACATAATTATTTATCAAATGAGTAAGTACAAATGTGATGATTATCTCATCATTGCTTACACCACTAGGATAATATTGTCAGTGGCGAAGGGTTCGCTCGCTGGTCCAGTACATAACGCTGCTTTTAAAGGAAATAGTTCACCTTGAAATTTTTACCCAAACACGATTTGATTATATTATTTAATACAATGTATTTGTATATTGTCAACAATGGTCTTATATCGCGCCGATTCAGGACAGAAGGCCGTACATTTGTATTGTTATCAAAACTATATGCATACTCTCTGAGCCAGAGTCCTGACGTCACGCGAATGTAAAAAATGGTTCAGCCAATCAGATTCGAAAGTAGTCGCGTAAAGATAGACTCGCATTGGAGATGTGCCAACCGGCGGCCGGCGATCGCTTGCTAGCACCAGCTGCAAACTGATTGGCTGATGGTATAGCCTCTGCCCGGGCTAGAACCAGTACAACATTCTTTCGTCAGCACCACATTCCTTCGCCAAAAACTCAAATATATTCGGCTGGAGAGTCTTTTCAGTCAAGACAACTTGCAGATAGGGGTTTCCCAACACGGGCTACAAAACTGCTATCTCAGTTTAAAACTAATGTTGAAGGTGAACTATTTCCTTTAACGCATGCTTACATATGAAGCTTTTCGACACAGCGCTACGTTTTTTTTTTTGTGACACAACGCTGAATAACAGGACCCAACATCTAATATATTCAGCAGGAGAGTCCTTACAACCAGAGCATGCAGTAGGTAAGGTGATTTCTCGACATGGCCTTCAACACTGCTATCTCAGCGCTAAACATCCCATTATTAAAGTGAATGTTTTTTCAAACATTGTATTGACACCCTGCAAAAGATCACGTCCTACCCCCCCCCCCCCCGCTCGAAAGGTTTGATGGCATGTGTGTGTCCGTACAAGTTTTGAAACCGTGGCGACGCCACTGTTTCCTGTCGCACCCCAAAATATACATCAGTAGTCGAGATGTGTTCATTACCAAACGGACGTTAGCACCCGACAGTGCTACAGATGCTACAACTATCAATTGGTGCCAGTTTGGAAACTGCATACGTCATACAAATAAATTTAGCTTTCAAGTTGAAAGAATGTAACGTTCGAGCTAGCGTACCCTGTGTCAGCTTATATTTTTGACCTTGGTGTGAGCTAACCTGTTAGTGTTGCGGGGTGTTGTTCCGACAAAGCGGATCAATATATTGATTGCACATGTTCACACTGGTTAAGATTTAATCCTGCATGTCTGACAGCGACATTTCAAACACTTGAAGTCCCATAAACTCTTTGTAGGGATTTGAACTTTGAATTTCCTGTGAATGCCTAATGCCTATATACACCTGTTGAACTCACCTGTTAGGTGTCCCTGTCCCGGCCTACTGCATGAGGAGGGGGAGGAAGCCTTGTAGGACAGGGAAACTTGCGATATGATGATGCCTCTCATGCACAATGCAATGGGGTTGAGGATATTGGTTAGTTAATGCTTTATTTGTTAAATGGATTTAGGATTATCATTTTCAGCATTGCAGGTGCTGGTATTTTCTGTTATCATTTTAGGTTGTGGCAGTCAGCGCTCCATAGTTCATATGATAATAATAGCTGTATACATATGTACCGAACCGTAACAAACAACTGGTAACAGTGCAAATGGTTTGAAAGCAGCAACGGGCAGAACGACTTGTCCGCGCATAAATAGTCCCTGTGGATCTGGAGGAGCCTGGTGGAGATGGCTTGGAGTGGCTTGGGGTCCTGGCCTGGTTCCCACTTCGGTCCCCACTTCTTAGCTGTTCGGTCAGCAAGTTGGGCACCGCTGGAGCAACTTCCGGGTGCCGATGTCCGCGTCTTTGCGTTCGCGTCGCCTTTTTCGGAACTCGGCCGACTAGCTAAACAGTAGCCCGCTTGAAAGTTAATATTTTATGAAGGTAGTGGGCCCTGGTGGAATTCATTTTCCATTTTCCAAATTTGTATAATCAATTGCGAAACTTGTGTCATGCCGCCAAGCGGCGCGAAATTTCCACTTTTTGACTGTGGATAGCTGGATTTTGACTGCTGCAAAGGCAATTTTTACGATAAATTGTTAACTTTCCCGCAAAAAGTGTGTGTGTGTGTGTGTGTGTGTGTGTGTTTGTGTGTGTGTGTGGGGGGGATCAACCACACCACCTTCTGAGAGGGAGGTCGGGGGGACCGTCCCCCGACCTCCGTCGGCGACGCCCCTGCATGTTACGGATCAAAAAATTCCCTTCGTTTTCCTTTCGGGGCAGCGGTGTGTCGAAGGGAACACGATGGAAATTTCATCCGTAACTGACTGAGCCTAATTTCCACGTCGCAGGGATGTAGGATCATATTCATTTGAGGGGATCAGCCCCCCCCCCCCCCCCCACCCCCCCCCCCCCACTCGGCTTCAACCACCCCAACTTGGACGGGGACGTGGTCAAATCCGAGGAGAAATCTGTATTTTTGTGGATTTTGATGGTACTTTATGCGATTTTTTTTTCTAGCTCAGCCCCCCCCAACTTTTCTGGAGAAGCCACGCCCTGCCACGTCGTATTTTGTATATCCCATTCTTGATTTAATAGGAATTAAATGAAAACTAGAATCAGCTTCCGCCATACAAAAAGTGTGTGTGGAGGGGGTCGGCCGCCATAAAAAGTGTGTGTGTGTGTGTGGGGGGGGGGGGGGGGGGGGGTCGACCCCCCCCGGTTCTCAAAAGTGGGAGGGTTGCGACCCCAAACCGCCCCCCCCCCGTCAGCGACGCCCCTGCGCGTTACAGTATGCAACATAACACAAGCTGATAGTTTTTGCTGGCCGCTGTCGACAAAATACCTAAGTCACTGCCCAGACACCAGGACTGGCTGACAACGACAGAGCCTAGCAATTACTTTACAGAGCCCTATATAAATTTGGGTGTGTTATACCTGGCAGGTTAACTACGCATTTATGCGTGTTCTTTCTTGCAATGAAGAACAATGTTTTTGTCAAAAGAAGTAAAGTGCAATCCGAACACATTTTCATCATATTAAGTTCTTACTGGAGTTCACATCATATTACTCGGTTGTTGCCAGTTTCGTTCCATCACATTCATAATGATGAAACAAACAACCTGGCCCAGGTTAAGCAGAGAACAAGCCTAAATCCAGTCCAAAAATGTTCGAAATGAGTATTTAGCCTATCAGGCCGACTGAGGTCCCACCCCCGCAGGCCGGCAGGGGAACCCTCAGGCCAAACAATGGCTCCTTAGGCCGACTGGAACCCCCACGGATGGACGAATGACTCCTTCAAGTCGACGGCGTGCCACTTCAGGTCGACCGAGCTCCCCTCCAGGCCCAACGAGGCTCGCTCAGGCTGACCGAGGGCTCGTCAGGTCAACCAAGGACCCACTCAGGCCAACTTCGGTTAACCTCCTGGAAGAGACATGGACCCCTACGTCCCCTGGCCACGATGACCCGATGCCCTGTGATGGCTTGATCCCCTCAACGTTCATCCGTATCAAACTATTATTTTAGCACGGATGTTAGATATTTAGGATATTGCAATACCAGGGAGCCAAAAAGTCTGCATAAACTATCAGCCTTATTTCAGGCAAAACATAAATTTACAACAATTGCTATTGAACGCCATTTAAATAGAGCGATCCGATCGCTAATTCGTCATGCTCCCCTCCTCTATTTGCTAATCTGAACGCTTGACCCTTGCATCTACAGACTTGTTAGCAGAAGAGAATCCATACTACCAACTTACCCATATCATAATCAAAAAGCAGTCGCAGATGGAATCACAATGTTCGTATACTTGTAAGATGGAATACTCGAGATGGTATCACATCTTGACAGTGTCCTGGCATTGGGAAATTTGGGGCGGAAAATGACACCCTATGGATACTATTTTTCCACTCTTTTCCCCAAGTTTTCCTCTTAACCCTCGTCCTACGGGAGCTTTTTTCACCTTCACCCTACGGGGGGGGGGGGGGGGGGCTGACAGCCCCTCTTAACTTCCAAACCAAGCAACTTAGAGCAATGCAGTAAGAACCAGCATGTTGCCTGTCATGGGAGGAAACTAACATTGACCGATTTTTAGGTTTCAGCTCAACGGGTGACCTTCCAGGTCAAGTGAATGACCTCGGATTTACCACGTCCAGAACAGCGATTTTGCTCTTCAGAAAACCTCAAAATTAGAAATTGATAAATATAAGTAAAAAGGCATGTTCCTAGACCAGTTTTGCTCAGAAATACAGAAAGGTAATGATTTGTTCGTATCTTGTCAAAAAAAGTCAAAACAAAGTTATAAACAAAAAATGACGTCATCAGTTTCTTACACTTAGGGAGCCATCACTCAGTCAAAATGAAGATATTGCTTTGAAATTTGGTTATGGGTATTGTCCATACTCAGTTCTCTCATATATATTCCGGTTTGCTAACATCTTTGAAAAAATTGATTTTGTGGGGATTTCCCCCCCAAAAAAAGTTTATTTTATTTTAGGGGTCAAAAATCCAAAATTTTGAAAATACGAGATTGCCATTTTAAGGAGAATGCCAATTTGCATCTTTGGTGAATTGAGTTTGCGTAATTTCCTTTAAAACTCTGTTTTCTACCATTTTTTCAAATATTTATCAGTTTTCCACCAGCATGACGTCATCAAAAGATGATTATCTCCCAAACTACTTAACGAATTTCTTTGTTTTTGTTACAGCATACGTATAATTGTTGTAAACTCAGCTATCAAAAAATTCAGCAAGATGCGCCGATGTGAAAACAGTTATTCAAGAAAAACCTCGGGGGGGGGGGGGCTGTCAGGCCCCCTCCCCCCCCCGTAGGGCGAGGGTTAATTTTCCACTCCTTATTCTAAAATGTATTCGATAATTTGAACACTATACTGATTTATGGATGTAATGATAGGACAAGACAGGGAAAGACAGATCAAAATTGGCATAGGCAATAACTAATTCTGGTGAGCGGGTAATTGGACACTGATAAAGCGAATACAATGGCTTTTGGTTGAATTTTCCACTCTTTATGCTTATTTTTAGCCATAATTTTTCATTCCGCACCTAAGCTCTAAGCAATCTTAGGACCCTGCATGTTGATATGATGAAATACGCAAATTCAAAACAACAATATGTACGGGTAGTCCTTGCAATTTTAGAGGGGCACACATTTTGGAAAACAGTGGGGGGGGGGGGGCGGAGCACCGTTGGGGGGGGGGTGCTCAGCTCAGCATTGGGGGGGGGGGGGGGCTCGGGCCCTCCCAAAGAGATATAAAGTTCCGCCCCTGATGTTATGTCTATCAGAATATTCCTGTCGTTTAGCTATAGCACTGATAAAATCAGAGCTACAACCATTCCTGCTAAGAGGGTTGCTAATTAGGCATCTTCCCTATATGGGATATGGTGGGAACCGGGCTCTAAACCTGACCGGGCCCCTGATACACGCATTTGCCAGCACCGGACCCCTGCCTCGATAGGGCCTGACCAAGACCGGGCCCCTATCAGGAACGGGTCCGTGCTATCAATAATTTGCCAAGATCGAGCCCTCGTCCTGACCGGGCCCCATATCGCGCCTTTGCCAGCACCGGGCCCCTGCCTCGATCAGCCTGACCAAGACGGGCACCTACCAGTATGGGTCAGAATATGAATGCGTGCCCCCAGAAATTTCGGGGGAGAGGTGGAGGTCAGCTGACCCTTTTGATACCCCCCCCCCCTCCCACTGCGGGCGCCACTGTGAACTTGCCTCGGGATACTCCCGCTACTTGCTGTGTCAGTGGTACCCAGCCCCAGTTCAATTTGCCTGGCATCACTTGAGCCGTGACGCCACCAATTCTACAGCGAGCCGCTTTAGCATGTTGGGCAACGGGAAAATAGGTCGTATTCGGGTCGCAATTTCAAGCATTTCTAAAATAGTTCGTTTAGCAGATGATACATAACCGTGATGGCAAAGGCCCTTGTCTGTTCATATCTGGGGCTGGGGTCGTTTTGCAAAATGGAGTCAAATTTGTGCCCAAGAAATTGTTTTATGGAACCCTGCACGGCTTCCAATAGGGGTCACTTTCAGCTTATCTGGCGGTAATAAGCGTCAGATTTCGCCTTTATTGACGGTGCGTCAATAAAGGCGCTGATTGCGGGATTGGGGTTATCAGCGCACCCGCGGAAGCGGAGTGCCATGCAGGCTGTTGGTTCCATGGCAACCACCGCGACTCAACTAATTCAACATCTGGCAAACATGGTTGATTTCTTAGTATGATTTATATTGTTTGAAATATTAAATGTCTGACTCACTATTTTGAAACAATTCAAATCAAATGGAAATTTAGTTTGTATTATTTCACTCTTCGAATTCAGTACGCCAGCATTTGTCTGTTTTTGTAAGAATAGAATTGATACATTTGGATGCGCTGGGAGTAACTAAGAACATGTGGTATAAAACCTAGAATCTAGTGAGGAAATGCTGACGTAGAACGAGACAAGCTGTTGTTCTATAGCCTTGGTGGTACCTAGAGACAGGGGCGTCGCCACCGAGGGGGGGGGGGGGGGGGGGGAGGGGGAGCGCCCCCCCCCCCCCCAGGATCGCTCCGGCCGGAGTTCGCCCCCCCCCCCCAGATTCGCAGGATTTTAACATCAGCCCAATTGGGCTGGCCCCCAAACCCATGGCTATCCCTGCCCCCCCACTCTTTGATTGACCCCCAAAGGGGGTCAATTCGCATCCTAGGGATTAATTAGGCATGTCACCCAAGTTGTACAGTGAACATAAGCGGCGATGTTGCAACAAAAAACGGCGCTTTAAAAATGTCCTCCTATTGTGACTAACACAGGTGCAGTCTCCATTATACCGTATAGGGAAAACTTCCGAGCCTTTGGGGCAGACGAAAAAATCAAGCTAGGGGGCTGAAATTGTGCATGCTTCCTATTCACCACACAATTGGAAAATACCAGGGGAGCGGGTCTGCCAAATACTTCATGAAATTGTACGGGGCCTAAGCAGAGGCGGAACTTTTTGTTTTTCGTTGGGGTTGTAATTGAGTCGGCGACGGGGGGGGGGGGGGTAGTAAAAGCGACGAATGATACAAACGAAGTATGTGCACAATTGAAGTTTAACACCTTAGAATGAACATAGGTGGTATTACCTCATTACTGACGTATTTTAGCAACAGCGAGGTGTGCAATCTTAAAAAAAATTGAAAGTATCATGGTTGGGTCAAAGTAGGCAAAGACTACCTCATGGTAGCTATTATTAAGGTTATACATAAATGGTGTGACTCAGCAACTAGCCATTTCTTGCAAGAAAGGCACCTCCTGGTGATGCCAATGGTCCAGGTCCGGTCCTTTTATATATTACAGTGAGGTATAAAAATACATATAACATATTTTATATTTCTCACAACTCACAAGGCCATGGGTGGATAATTGTTTTCGAAGTTGCCCCGGCCGAGGACAGGGGCGCAACCAAGGGGCCCTAGGGGGGCACGTGGCGGGAGATGTCCGTGAAGTTAGTGACGGAATCGGATTCGAATTCAGCGTCGAGTAGAGATTTGCTTCAAAATGTGGAAACAGTTCAATTGGGGCACGCTGATCACGCAAATGACATTCATTTTGACATTCAAGGTCATCTTCATAATCATCTTCAAGGTCGAAAGACTTCGGCTCAAAACGACCCGAAGTTATTGTCCGATCGCAAAACAAAATAATGGTATCATTCTATTCCTCGGGTCAATATCTAGGCGCAGCTTTCGAAACCTCACTGGAAGCAAATGACCTTGACCCTCATTTTCAAGGTCAAAGGACAAATAACCCGAAGTTATTGTCCGATCGCCAACATAATGGTCTCATTCGATTCCTCGGGTTAATATCGACCCGATGTTATTGTCTAATTGACAAAATAATGGTCTCATTCGAATCCTCAGGTTAATATGTAGCCACAGCCTTCGCAAACTCACTCGTGGCAAATGACATTGACCCTCATTTTCAAGGTCATAGGACGGGGCGGCTCAAAACGACCCGAAGTTAGAAGCCAATTGCCAAAATAATGGTCTCGTTCGATTCCTCGGGTCAGTATCTACCGTAACCTTTGCAACCTCACTCGCGGAAAATGACCTTGACCCTCAATTTCAAGGTCAAAGGACTCAAAACGACCCGAAGTTATCATCCAATCGCCATTGATCTTGAAATTGGGGCCAATTTAATTTGCTACGAGTGAGGTTGCGAAGGCTACGGCTATATACTGACCCGAGGAATCGAATGAGACCATTATTTTGGCGATCGGACAATAACTTCGGTTAAGATTAACGTGAATGTCAAAATTAATGCCATTTTCGTGATCCGCGTGCCCCAATTGACCCGTCACCACATGCGTAACTTTATATATAAAGAGGGTTGTAGCTGCAACCCCAACCTTGTCAAGTGCAACCCCAATGTGTTCAAGTGCAACCCTAAGCAAACACACTCAAAACATGAAGAAATCAGCCAAAAATGAACAATCTTATTTAGATGAACCTGTGTAAAATGAAAAATATACCAGACATGGGTTTTTAAAGGGTGCTGGGTGATTATTGTATGGTTAATGTATGTACTCAAGGAACAAGGACATGTCTTCAATGAAATCATAATGAACATCACAAAAATACTCACATCCATAAGTCATAGCACTACTATTTTAAGTAAAATGATGTCATATTTCTGAATAAAATACGGGCATTTCTGAATAATATACCAATTATCAGTTCTCACTGCTTAAACTTCACATTTTAACTGAAGCTGAAAATTGAAACCTAAGGTTTGATTAGACTAGCATCCCAAATCTTCTATTCCATAATATACGTAGCTAGATGGGCATTTGGCAAGTTAATTCAAGCATCTAGGTCAATATTCATGCACAGCAAAAGACAACAACATTGCACAATCACACACAAGTTTTGGTAAACAATTTAGGATGAAGGAAAAATCAAAACACAACAGCTTGTTTGGAAACATTGCGGCAAAATATTGTAACAATTGCGCAATGTTTGTCTTTTTTTCAGGTAAACAGAGTAAAATAAATCATGTTTTTCTTCATTTAAAAATAAAAAAATAAATCGAATGAAACAAAAATTATATTTAAGTGCCAATTAAATGTAAAATATTTATTTCCGAAAAAGTAACAAATTGGCTCAGGCAATGAGTATTTTTTTACTCCTGATAAATCAGCCGGTGATGCAAAACTGCGCAGAAAAGTTGAATGACTGACAAAAAGCACATAACATTTGTTTGCTTTGTTTGCGGAATCAAATTGAGATCGATCCAATGCCGTAGGATCGATCGGATAGATAATCTACATTCTACTGTCGGATAAGTGTCGCGTGATGTCTTCTAAAGTACAGGCTCCACAGCACGTGTTTTTCGCTTTTTTAATTACGTTTTTTAATTTTTTCGTTTTTTCCGGTCTCGAAAAACTTCCTGTGCCATAGGATTACATGGAGACAGCTCCACGAGTGAAGGTTATTTTTTTGAACGCGCGAAAAACGAAAAAACGTACTCAGAAAACGAGAACGCGACGCGAAAAAAGCGAAAAAATGTAAAAGCGAAACGTTGATTCAACCCAAAAGTTTGGGTTGAACATCGCTTTTTCTATATATCGCCAAAGTGAATGTGGTGCGGCGATAGCGAAGCGCGTGTTCAACATACCTTTTTCCAGGGCCTTTATCTTGAGTATAGTTCAATTTTGTGCATCTACATTTTACATTGATATAAGTACTCTGCATTTTACAGCTAGCAGCCTGCCTCAGTACGTATTTTCAGGGGTGGAAATGTTGATGTTTGTTGGTATATAATTTTGCACTAGAGGTGTTCCTTTGATGAAAATAGAAGATAAGATTGGTCAGATTATCCAGCAAATTTGTATTTCCCACAGGCTGAGCTCAAAGTCCTTGGCCATCTGTCTCCACTCAGACGGGGTCGGGAAGGCCAGAACTGTTGGCCCAAGTTCAGACCAGATTGCTTCGCATACCTCTGGGATGATCTTGCGAATCGTCGCGTACCCGATACGGTAGGATTCGGCCACAGACTTCATCGAGCCGCCCGCCGCCAGGAACCTCAGCGTCACCGCCAGACGCTCGCCAGGGGAGATGGGATCCCGCATGGTGGTGGCTTCCTTCTTGATCTTGTCAGACAAGGGCCAGCAGCTCGTCGAAATCTTCAACACTCATGCGGAAATACCGCTAATGTGCGGCTGAGTCGGTGTTCCGCATCTCGCGGACCAGCGTGTGATACTCGCCCGTTTGGTCCCGACGAAGAAGAATTGGGCGCACCCAGCAGGTCCGCTGATGGCGCTCCTGGCGCCTTCTCTGCAGGCGCCGCAGGAAAACCAGCCGCAAAAGATGCTGGCGGTTGATATCCATGATACCGTTTGCCCCAATATATATGATATTAGGACAAAACCGCTGTCGGCCGTCACTTATCCAGTACAAACCAGCTGAAATTCCTATTGTGAAAAGTGACAACTCGTAAAAACGATAAACTTCTAAATTGAAGCGAAAAACGCGAAAAAATCAACTCATAAAGCGAAAAAACGAAAAAACGAAAAAATAGAAAATCAAAAACGCATGCCGTGGAGCCAGACCTTAAGAGGAAGCAATGTCAATTATCGATTTTGGAAATGTTTTCGAAGAGGTTGGTATTTCACTTCTGATTTTGGTACCTGGGGCTGGGACAGTGCGTGTTTATGTATGTTCTTTTGACCAAGGTAGGTTCCAAATTCCGATGTATGAATGCAATCAACTAATGTCATGCTTCGTGTTACAACTATTTGTCTGCTTGTATTGTATGTAGACAAATGCTTTGAGGAGTGTGGGGTAGTGTTGATGAATGGGTTTTGAATGTGTTACAAACGTAGGTGGTATGGTGGTGACCGTGACCGCTGAGTGCTGACCTCTATCGGTAGTTGGCGAGGTGCTGGTGCTGCCATCTTTCTATACTTTTCCCAAGTCCGGACTAAGACTCATTACGTGCTGTAATATTTTACCGGCTGAGTTGTGTAGTGATTTAAATATCTAGGGTCTGGACTCTGGGCGCAGACCTGCATCAATTCGTCTGGCGGGAAAATACCAGCATGTTTGGAAAAAGTAGATTCAGTTAATTCCTATTTCATATGCCTCATTGTCTCGTACCATGTACGGCTGTGTATTTTGATCTGACCTTAAACCTTTCCATTGCTCCTTCAGAAAGCATCCTGATCCTGGTCCTTCACCTGGGGAATCAGAGATCGTGCAACCGCCGGCGGAGACGGCGAGGAACAGCGACACAGACACCAGCACAGCAGTGTCCAGGTAAAATCGCTTACTTACTAACAGATTAGACATAACGATTTATTTATTCTACTTCATTTTAAAGATCGGGCATCAAAATACTTTCCAAATTAACATAACGCCACTTACAGTGATGCTCGGTGCCGTCAACTTCGTTGACCGTTTTCCCATCGCCATCCCCTTTGAGAGCTTAATGCTTATTGCACCTTGTCTCCGTCCTTACCCGATCCGTCTGGTGGCCTGTGTGTATACGGGCTTGATGAGCTTAGAGCTTCTATGGTATGGTATAATGCAGCATTTCGTCTACACTGTCCATTAGGCATTTCATGCCAACAGTGACACTTAAAGACATGCATTTTACATATATAAAATAATACGATACATCCTTGGTATAAGACAAGCGCAACGGGAAGACCTCTAGTCTACACACATTTGTTTCCATTCTAGTGAATTTTGACAGTTTCAACCACCGTTCGAAGGCAAGTCCAATGGAAGGTTGTCCAATGTTCCTTTTGTGCCCTTATTCCCTTGTCCTTCCTGTCACATACCTGCTCCTATCCTGAATTTGTCCCTTTCCCTCAGTTGTCTTCCGTTATCCTCCCATCCTGGATTCGGTCCTGCACCCGCCGCTCCGGCCGCCGGGCAGGAGACCGCCGGGCAGGAGACCGCCGCTCCACCCACCGGGCAGGAGACCGCCGGCCAGGAGACCGCCGCTCCGGCCGCCGGGCAGGAGACCGCCGCTCCGCCAGCCGGGCAGAAGACCGCCGCTCCGGCCGCCGGTCCTCCGACGCGAGGAAAAAAATTCGCCTTCCAGAAATGGAAGAAGGTGTACCCGTGGCTGGTTAACCATGGAGGAAGTGTGACGTGCAGTGAATGTGCCCGAGCGCATAATCTGGGCCTCCTTTCGGGCGAAAAACGTGTGGACCAGGTCTTCATCTCCCGCGGATTCAAGACGTGGGCCAAGGTGCCAGCCAGTTTAAAGTACCATGAGGAGTCTGGCTCCCACTGCACGTCCCTCGCTCGTCTGAAGACCGCTGACAGGTCTAACCCGACTCAGATGCAGTTGGCGACTGGCAAGGCCAAGACTGTGAAGGAGGCGAGGGTGGCTCTGAGTACCATCTTCGATGCCATCGAGTACCTGGCCCATCAGGCTCTGCCTCTCCGCAGCCGGGACGAGAGCTGCGGAAATTTTAAAGTCCTCCTGTGGACCATGGCCAAAACCAATGCAGAGCTCCACAACTGGCTGGAGAAGGACCAGCAAACTTTCACGAGTCCTCAGGTCCAAAACGAAATTTTGGAGCTGATGGCCAAAAAGGTGCTGAGTGATGCTGCCGCAGAAATCGGTGAAGCTGACTACTTCGCATTGATAGTGGACGAATCCACTGACGCGTCACGCCAGGAGCAGGTGTCGCTGTGCGCGCGTTTTGTAGACAAAAACTGCGAGCCACAGGAGCTGTTTCTGGGGTTCTACGCCACCGACGAAACCAGCGCACAGACCCTGGCTACCATCATACTGGATGCACTGCAGCGTTTGAACCTGTCAGCAGACAAGCTACGGGGCCAGTGATACGACGGGGCCTCGAACATGGCAGGGCGAGTCGGCGGCGTACAGGCGCTGCTGAAAAGGAGGCAGCCCATGGCCGTGTTTGTCCTCTGCGCGGCCCACCGACTCAACCTGGCCACGCTGACGGCGGTCACCCCGAAGCTGAAGAGCGCTCTGGGTGAGGCTTCCGGGGTGATTGAGTTCATCCGTAGCTCGCCGAAGCGCCTGGCCATCTTCGACAAGGAGCAGGACGACAGTAGCGCAGGGTTGCGCTCCTTCTGCCGTACCCGGTGGACCTGTAATGAGCGCAGTCTACAGTCTCTGGTCACAAACTGGACTGCCGTGCTGGCCACGCTGACCACCATCGAGGAGGACCCGGCCACGCCGACCGAGCCGACCGCCAAAGCCCGTGGCTACAGGCGTGCGACGGAAGAGTTTGAATTCTTCTTCCTGGTGCGGCTCGGTCTGCGGGTGTATCAGCTGGTGACACCCACCATCACCGCCGTTCAGGCCAAGGAGCTGTCCATAGCCGAGGTGCTGGGGAAGGTCACTCTCCTGAAGACGGCAGCGCTGGCCCAAAGTGCGAACGCGCCTTTCAGCCAGTTCTGGTGACGGATGCGGAGGAGCTGGGGCTGGAGGAGCCGCGTCTCAAGCGGAAGACCAAAAAGCCGGCCAGGCTGCGAGATGCCGAAAACGAGGATGCCGGAGACGCCGGAAGAAGCTTTCCGGGTTCACTACATCGCGGCCATGGACGGTCTGGCCTCGTCTATCGAGCGCCGTTTCTCCAGTGGCGACGACACGGTCCTGCGGGGAGTGGAGGCGGCTCTGGCGGGAGACAAGGAGGAGGGCCGACGAGCCGCCGTCTTCTACGGCCTGGATGAGGAGCGGGTGGTGCTGCACCTTCGCTTCACGCACGACATGGTGCGAAAACCAGCCACGCTCTACCAAGCTGCGAATATGCTGCCGGAGCTGCAGGATCTGGTCCCGGAGGCTGCCAGACTGCTGCGACTGGCACTCACCGCGCCAGCCACCAGCTGCACGGCTGAGAGGTCGTTTAGCCTGATGAAGAGGCTGAAGACCGACACTGCGCACCTCCACCGGCCAGGCCCGGTTCAATCATCTGGCCATCTGCGCCACATACGGACGCGAGCTGCGGGCGCTTAATCGCGACGCGCTGATGCGCCAGTTCATCAGTCGCAGCACCCAACGTAAAAACGCGTTCGGCGTGTGAGCACTGAGCATGTCGTCTGTCGAGCCAGTGTGTGTCGACTGTTGAGTCGTTGTGAGTGTTTGACACTGTCGAGTCACCGAGTGTGAACTAGCTCAGGAATATTAGTTTCACGTTTATAGTACAACCAAATATAAAGTAATTATTTGGCTAATTCGTATATTTTTGTGTTTATTGGGGCTTTCTGGCGCGTCGACTCCGATTCGTATTCTTAATTTGACGAAATATTATCAGAACGTTTACAGGCTCCCCTATCATTTACCGGGGCGGTGAATCATATAAGCAAATTCGCCTTTTAAGAAGAAAAACAAGGGTATTTGGGCTGGCTTCCTAGTGCAACCCCAATGAAATTGAAAAAGTTACACCCTTGCCCGTCACCACATTTTGAAGCGAATCGCTACTTGATGCTGAATTCGAATCCGAATCCGTCGCTAACTTCATGGACATGCGGGGGAATCACGATTGAGGGCGCCTCTCCTGGGCGTCTGGACACCGAAGGTGCCACTCTCGAGCGTAGGTGGCGCCCCTTGAGTCGTGAGTGCCGGCGGCACTCCTTTAGATCGGACAATATGCCTCCTTTAGACCGGAGATAACGACCCCAACTGTGCCTCCCCCGAAAATATAAGTTTTCTGACCTGCCCGAGGTGTTCACTAACACAAAATTGGCAAGGCTCAGCCTCCCTTGACTAACCCCCCCCCCCTCCATTTCGAAAGCGCACCGAAAGCGCAATTTTACCCATATTTTTCACAGATAATCGTACCAAGTATGCATTTTTATGCTGGGATTATATTTGCGTTTCTGTAGTCTTTTTAAATAATAACTAAGGTCTTGCAAAAAATGGTCTCTCAAAAGTGACTGCCCCGGCCCCGCCGGGGAAACTTTGAAGTTGCCCCGGCCGCAGCCGGGGCTGCCCTATAGGATTCTCCACCCATGCACAAGGCAAACAAATTAGGCGAGAACCAAACAGCATTATTTTAGTAAGGCAATAAATTAATCCCATCACCGAAATGACTAACATTATCACCGTAAATGACTTAAAATCACCGAAACGTCACATCATATTGAGGATTTTGGGCTTCGGCCAATGGACTTCTTTAAAAATATGTAAACTGGCTCCAAGGGTTAGGTTAGGTGAGGTGAGGTGAGGTGAGGTGAGGTGAGGTGAGGTGAGGTGAGGTGAGGTGAGGTGAGGTGAGGTGAGGTGAGGTGAGGTGAGGTTAGGTTAGGTTAGGTGAGGTGAGGTGAGGTGAGGTGAGGTGAGGTGAGGTGAGGTTAGGTTAGGTTAGGATAAAAGCTTGAGAAATAAATGGTGATGCTTTAACATGGAAGTCAATGAGAAAGTGGTCATTTCGGTGATGGATTAACCCTCACCCTACGGGAGCTTTTTCACCTTCGCCCTACGGGGGGGGGGGGGGGCTGACAGGCCCCCCTGTTAACTTCCAAACCAAGCAACTTAGAGCAATGCGGTAAGAACCAGCATGTTGCCTGTCATGAGATAATTCTAACAGTATACGATTTTTATGTTTCAGGTCAACGGGTGACCTTCCAGGGCAAGTGAATGACCTCGGATTTACCACGTCCAGAACAGAGATTTTGCTCTGCAGAAAACATCAAAATTAGACATTGATAAATGTAAATAAAAAGGCATGTTCCTAGACCAATTTTGGCTCAGAAATACAAAAAAGGTAATTATTTGTTCGTATCTTGTCAAAAAAGTCAAAAAACGTTATTTTAAAAAATGACGTCATCAGTTTCTTACACTTAGAGCCATCACTCCGTCAAAAATGAAGATATTGCTTTGAAATTTGGTATGGGTATTTTCCATACTCAGTACTCTCACATATACTCCATTTTTTCTAATATCTTTGAAAATTTTGATTTTGTGGGGATTTAAAAAAATAGGGGTCAAAAACCCCAAATTTTTCCAATCCGAGATGGCCATTTTAAAGAGAATGCCCTCTTGTATCTTTGGCAAATTGCGTTTGCAATTTGTTTCAAAACTCTGTTTTCTACGATTTTGCAAATATTTCTCATTTTTTTACCAACATGACGTCATCAAAACATGATTATCTCCCAAACTACTCAACCAATTTCAATTAAAGTTTTACAGCCTACGTCTAATTGTTGTAAACTCAGCTGCCAATTTTTTTTTTTAGCAAGATGCATTGCATGTGTAAAAAGTTATTCAAGATAAACCTCAGGGGGGCCTGTCAGGCGAGGGTTAATACCCTGCCTTTTAGGAATAATAAAAGAGATGTATGTAAAATTAGCAGCTGATTGATATTGCCCAATCTATCATTTTGAGGCCCGGCGTCTCAGAATTGCCTGAAACTTGACAGGTAGGTTGTCCTTGCCACGCTTAACACGAAAAACGTAAAATTATCCTGGAATACGGGCTGCTTTTACAGTTATAACGTTTTAAGTTTTGAATGTCTGTCAGTTGAATATCTGACTAACTTGACGCGGAAAGCCTCCAATTCTTGCGCAGTCGTTTCAAAATAAAGGAAGACAGACATTCAAAATTAAAAAAAATGTATAGCTCTGAAAGTAGCCCGTGTTCCAGGTTAATCTTACGTTTTTTTTTGTGTTCAGCGTGGCAAGGAGGGTCTACCTGCCAAGTTTCAGGCGATTCTGAGGCGACGGGACTCAAAACTGTAGATCTCTAAAACGGTATAACTCTGAAAGTATCCCGCGTTCCAAACTAATTTTACGTGTTTCGTGTTCAGCGTGGCAAGGAAGACGTACCTGCCAAGTTTCAGGAAATTCTGAGGCTACGTGCCTCAAAATTGTAGATTGATACTACTGAGGAATATCAATCTACTGCTAATTTGACGTAGCTTAATAAAAGAGACAAATATGACGCAGCTATGTCAAATATGTACATTTATTTTGCCCTTGTATATTGCTTTCAATATTTATGCTGTTTTCACATGCGTTTTTGTTTGATGGATGTTGGATTAGGCTATTCTCTTTTAAAATGACTTTTACTGAAGTGGCCCTCTTCTTTTCAACACCATGACCAGGTATATCTTGTGAAAATAATGTTTGTCTGGCTAAAAATTGAAGGTTGTGGAAATCCTCAATTTAAACTCATTTGATTTGGGTCTATGGTTATTTGTGGTCTTTTTCCAGCTCAGGATGATTGGTATGCCTTCACGTCTTTCACACACCAAAATATTTATAATATTGTTCAAGTTCTTCATTAAGTGTCAATTTCACCAACATATTTTAGCTCAAAATGTAATATAACTTTTGCCAATCGCGTAAGGGTGCATTATAATGTTAAATGTGTGACCTATCCAGAACTAAGCCCAATGTAAAATATGCTACACTCAATCTTGTTTTGCTCATGTTTTTATGTTAACACCCATTTGCCATTTTGTGGGTGTCTGAAATTGACAAAAATGTTACCCATTTGTCAGTAAGCAGTGTTGTTCTATAGTGTTTATGACCCAACTGAATATGACCCTGCACCCCTGGGTACCTACATAGTCTTTCTCAGTAATTTTGGGATAACATGTACTACCTATTGTTGGATTTTAAATGTTGTTTTATGACAAACTTTACTAACATTGTAAAGTTTGTCCTTTTCTGTGTTCATATATTTATTAATTGTTTTGTTATGATTGTTATTGAAAAATCCTTTGGTTTTGCGTACCGTTTACAGTATTTATTTACTTGGGTAAGCATTCACTGGCAATGTTGGGGTTGTAATATTCATGATTGGGGTTGTAGTTTTGAGGATGCAGTTGTAGCTACAACCCCAAAAGTATATAAAGTTCCGCATGTGGGCCTAAGTCCTACCCGGTGAGCCTCATGTGGAGATAATTTCCGATAATTAACTGAAATACCGTGCCGGATTTAATTTTTCAAAAGCATTGTCACGAGAATATATCACACACAGTAGCTATTTGTTTCAATATATGGGTATCATACATTTAATTAACAGTGGAAGTGATGCAAAGGAGAGCACTTTGTGTCATTTGTAAGCATTCTGTGACGAGTAGTAGGAAAAATTCACTAACTTACGAATAGTTGCCGTCGCCACCGTCCCTGTCTGTGAATAGATCGATGAACTGTATATAACCACGGTATTGTAAGTACCCATAGCTGAACATTGATACATACACCTTACCATATAACGATCAGCATGTATTTAATGAATAGCAATGATCGTAGGGAAAGTTTGAGAGCAGTGACGGGATGTTCCCCTCGTAATCCGCCAGCCTTTCCATTTCCCCGCACAAGACCACACACTGCACGTTGCATCTCACTAACACCGCGTGTCACTACTGATAAACCGATGAGCAAAGGGCACGGCACACAAGCCACGTGAATATAGTGCCGCGTTCACCCCAGATAGGGCACACACTCACTACCGCAGTGTCACTCTTCAGCTGAATCGGTGGAACAGAGGCGGAACAGAGGCGGAAAAGACTCGATTGCACTCGCTGATAGTTTAACAGAGCCGAGATACCCGGCGGCGCACCCACAGAGGCAGACGTAATACAATACACGTGCGGCCGTGGCAGTGGTGCACGTGCGGCCGTGGTACGGTGCACGTGCGGCCGTGGCACGTGCGGCCGTGGCACAGGTGGCCGTGCAACACAGACACCGGTCCTGCTCCCGCCCAGCAACTCAGACGTACACGCGCACACGTACAACCTCGACCGTCACCACAGGCACCGGTAAAAGAAGTTAACGTCAAAAGAACGCAAATACATACGTATGTTTCCTTTAGCATTATGTAACTCGACATCCGCTACCAAAGGAGAATACGAAACAACCAATCTTATAATAATGCACATTGCACATTCCACTCAAAACGACATAGACAACTGAATGCGGTTGGTTGTCGATGGCGAAGAAGCTTCAGCACACACCAAACAAGGGACTGCTTTGGCCAGTCCTCACTCCGCATAGTCACTGTGTTGACATTGGAGTCGGCGCCCACAGGCATGGCCACTCAGAGTTGGAAATGCTGGGCATGTTACCACTCCAGCGCTTCTCGCCAAGGACATGTCCCACTCAAGCGCTTCTCGCTAAGGACATGTTACCACTCCAGCGCTTCTCGCCACGTGCATGTCGCCACGCTAGCGCTTCTTGCCACGTGCATGTCGCCACGCTAGCGCTTCTCGCCACGGGCATGTCGCCACTCCAGCGTTTTCCTCTCCTGGGCGTTTTCCTCTCCTCCAGTGTTTGTTGGCTGGTCCGTTTTTGGCAACACATGGGATACAACAGAGCATTTCGACAAGAAAACACAGCGAAAGGGCTCGCGAAGGTATCGAAATTCCACCGACCTTACGTAGTAAATAATACTGATTAAAATAAAACACTTATAGAGTTCCACACATTGCCTGTGGACCGGAGTTGCTGCGCGATATCGGATCGGAATGCTATCCAGTTGGCGTCGTCCTACCATTGCCATTGGATTGGTTTACTGATCACAAATCGATGTGTGCAAACATCACGCATCAGAACAATATCTCAGTCGTAAACAGTTGCTCAATTGGGATGCAAGCTGTAGCCAGGCAAACTTTACGATCGGAGGAAATTATGCAGACAGAATAAGGAACATTAGAGCGCTCGAAACAAGGTTAGGGCAAAATGACATATTTTTCCCGTCAATCCACATTTCCAGCCGGACGCTTTCAGAAGTTTGAATTATTGCAGTTCTGTTATCGCGTTCCTCAATGACTGCACACATGAACTACAAGCAGCATGTCTTTCGTCAGACAGGCACTCGAGCCGTTCCTTGTGGGCAGTACCTACTTCTCATCTCCTACATGCCCGTTCATCTCCCGCTATTACAGCTTTTTCCACTACATGTTAGTAATAAATGTCTGGTGATTAAAACAACAGTAATAACTATATTACGTTTTTTTGTTCCCTGACGGGCTCCCGATATTTTTTTTTTACAGAAGTCATAGCTTGCCGATAACACGACTATTGATCACATTTTCTTGATACACTATTTCAGCGCAGAAAATATAGTGCGATTATGCAATAGTGAAGTTTCAGACTCGCATTATTTCACAGACAGCCAAAAAGAAAGAGGTCTTGGCATATGCCAGGCTGCAGATGCCACTCATGCGGAGCTCCCCCGGCACGGCTGCGAAGCGCCCAGAAGTGGGGCCACGACTCATCAGAGCTTACCCAACTCTGGGCTCCGCCGTGCAGTGCGGTGAAGTGAAGACACACTCTGAGGAGGAGCTCTGCCGGTTACCTGAGGTAGCGCTGTGTTGCAGCAACTTACAGCAGGGCTGCCACAGCTCCGAGCCTCACCGTTAGGCCACTACAGCGGCCCGCTCAGTCTGCACAGCGGTCCGCTCAGACCGCCAGCCTGGCTTCTCCAGGTCCCCTGCCAGAACGCAGGGTCACGGGTGAACGTGCCGTATGAAAGTGCAAAACTGTGCCTTGCTAGACGGCGAGAGAAGGCCTACGAAACAGCGTGTGAAAGAGCGAGGTGCTGCTGTGAGTGTGCTGCTGAGCCACGGGGTGGGCGGACTTTCTCTGGGCGAGATGTGAACGTATCATATCGCCGCCCACCTGTGTCACGCAGGGCGGCCCTGTGACGCACCTACACGTGTTCCAGCCGTGTCACGCCGCGCACGGAGTCCGCCGGTCCCCTGCGAGTCCCCAGCAGCCAGCCGGCCAGCCGCTGCACAGTCCTCCCTCAGGAGCAGCCCTCAGCCGGCACGCTCCTCTGGGGCAGCTCTCCGGCCTCCGCTGGCCGGGCCGGCGGCTCCTCCGACGGCTCCTCCTCGCGGCGGCACCGCGTCACATGCGCCGCGATCGCCAACGCCCCGCCCTGGATGAAGCGGACGAAGTTGTCGCCCACCAGCGGCCCCATGGCGTAGAGGCCGGGTGCGTGCTCCGCCTCGTGCGTGAAGACGTCCACCTGGATGGGGTTGTTTCGGCTGTCGATGGGCACGTCGGGTCGCGCGCCGAGCAGGGTCTGGTCATCCACGAACTGCAGGCTGGGCCGGGCGCCGATCATCACTGCCACGTGGCTGACGTGGACCTGGGCGGGGCCGTCTGGCGTGGTGAGCGTCACCACGCCACCCTCTTCGATCCTGGCGACGCGCGCCTGCGGCAGGGCGCGGTAGCTGCAGCAGCTGCGCCCGCCGTCCCGCATCATCTGGTGCACCTGGTGGTACTCGGGGTACAGTGCGCGCGGCAGACTGTAGAAGATGAGCGCCCGGTCGGTGGCGCGTCGTCGGAACGCGTGTATCACGGGCACACCGCGTTTGCAGGCGGCCAGGATGAGGTCGGCGGCGCTGAGTCCGGCGCCGATGACCAGCAGCGGCCCGGTGACGCCGCCCGACGCCAGCAGCGCCTCCATCGAGCTCAGCGTGTGGCAGACGAACGGCAGCGCCTCGCCAGGGCAGCCGAGGCAAGACGGCAGGTCGGAGGTGCCGCACGCCAGCACCACGCGCCGCGCCGCCACCCGGAACCGCTCCAGCTGGTCGTCGGCGCCGGCGCGGAACCCCTCGACGATCCAGAGGGGGGAGCGGGTGGCGGGCGGCGGGCGGCCAATCGGCTGGCCGGAGTCGGGGACGATCACCAGCCGAGAGTCGTCGGCAGAGGAGCCGTACCGGCGGACCGACGTCACCAGCGACGAGTCACGGAAGTGGGACGACAGCTGCCGGTACAGAGGGAGGAGTCAGCGGGAGGGAGAGGGAGAAGGAGACACAACAGTCAGCAGGAGACAGAGGGAAACAGAGACGTCACCAGCGACGAGTCACGGAAGTGGGACGACAGCTCCCGGTACAGAGGGAGGAGTCAGTGGGAGGCAGAGGCAGGAGTCAGCGGGAAGCAGAGGGAGGAGTCAGCGGGAGGCAGAGGGAGGAGTCAGCGGGAGGCAGAGGCAGGAGTCAGCGGGAGGCAGAGGGAGGATTCAGCGGGAGGGAGAGGGAGAGACAACAGTCAGCAGGAGACAGAGGGAAACAGAGACGTCACCAGCGACGAGTCACGGAAGTGGGACGACAGCTGCCGGTACAGAGGGAGGGGAGTCATTGGTCTTATATTATACCTATCGATAAAGTTAATATGTAAATAATAAAGGACCTAAATAATTCCGCAGCAGCCAAAGTATCCACAAATTAACATAATGATTAGGAAGTTACGAATTGCAATACCTTTTTCCGAGATTGCTCTTAATATAAGAGAAGTTTTTCTCAAACCATTATGTGCACCCTTTCAGTGATGAATTACACGGTGATCGTCCAACGTATTTGTTCTAACTGAGGCGCAACACACAAAGTAATCGCGTTTATCTCCACTCGCCTCTATTATCGGGTCATTTGTCCAACCATCTGGTAGATTGCGAGATTGCGTTATTACCGGGGCATTTGTCCAACCATCTGGTAGATTGCGAGATTGCGTGTCCTAGCCCAGACAGTAACTGCATTGGATGGGGCGGACGTGCCTGCAGTCGGTACTGCCCCCTGCTGTGTGTACTGGTCTGCTGCGCCGTGGAGGTACTCACCCCCATCGTCTCCGTGGAGGTACTCACCCCTATCGTCTCCGTGGAGGTACTCACCCCCATCGTCTCCGTGGAGGTACTCACCCCCATCGTCTCCGTGGAGGTACTCACCCCCATCGTCTCCGTGGAGGTACTCACCCCATCGTCTCCGTGGAGGTACTCACCCCATCGTCTCCGTGGAGGTACTCACCCCCCATCGTCTCCGTGGAGGTACTCACCCCCATCGTCTCCGTGGAGGTACTCACTCCCATCGTCTCCGTGGAGGTACTCACCCCCATCGTCTCCGTGAAGGTACTCACCCCCATCGTCTGGACATAGTCGGCATAGTACCGGGCGACGTCGGCGACTCGCGCCCGTGACCGGTCGTTATCGAGACACCACTGCTGGAAGCCGAGGCCGGGCAGCTCCATCCAGCTGCCCAGACTGACTGTCAGCAGGTCCCCGGCCATTTTCTGTGGGGACACAGCAGGATGTCGAGTCATTTCTATCAACAACACACATCCAGCTGCCCAGACTGACTGTCAGCAGGTCCCCGGCCATTTTCTGTGGGGACACAGCAGGATGTCGAGTCATTTCTATCAACTACACACACCCAGCTGTCCAGACCGACTGTCAGCGGGTCCCCGGCCATTTTCTGTGGGGAGTGGAGACACAGCAGCGAAATATTAGCTATAACGTTGGTTCCGCCAAATGCACTCACTAGCTCGGTGAAAGCTCAAAAGTTCCCCACAAGGCACTGCTGCAAGGCAACAATGCTTAGATTGAGTAGGTCATATCACCCAAAGCGATTTGCGGCGCACCGATGAACATATATGTGTGCTTAACGATCCTGTGTAAAACTTACTAAACGTATCGCGCTGACACGAAAATACAACATATGAAAACGTACGTTCAGCACAATTACGTTTATTTAACTTTGTTCCCATCAACTTGAAACTCTCAACAGTTAGCTTGTTTATTGCTCTAGAAAAGTGGCAGCCGTCTCATATTATATCTATTTACGTGAGGGAAGTAATAGTAATACGAATACCTAAGTATTTTGCGCCGTTCTCGTAGTTGTCTAAAGCCATCCAATAGTGTCGAGAAGGCATTGGGCTTCTTATGAACGGCACCTACATTTTCGACTGTATTTACGTTCACGGTATTTTTTTTTGCCGCCATTTGATCGGTACCAGCCGCGACTCACCATTCACAGGGTCACATTGACACAACCCCGTACCGTCTGTTCTCTGTTCTGAACATATTAACACTCAGCACAGCTGTACCCAATCTGCCGAGTCGCTGTTTGACAAGGCAGATGCCAGATACCAGGCAGATACTACGCTCTGGTCCGGCCGCGGTCAACGGTCACGGGCTCAGATCCCGAGCAAGATAGAGGGCGCGGGAAGATCAAGGTTGGTCGGAAGTCGGCACAAATAGGACCTAAGCATTTTAGGGTATTGAGCTGATATTCTTATCCACAGATTGGGTCGCAGCGTCAGTCAGGATAATTAAAACTTGTGCGAATTATACAAAATGGAGTCACCAAATAAAAGCTTCAACTATTACGGTCTGGTTCGGCCGCTGGACCTCCGAACCTGCCAAACCCCTCTCACTGACCTGCCACACCCCTCCCACTGACCTGCCACGCCCCTCCCATTGACCTGCCACGCCCCTCCAACTGACCTGCCAGACTCCTCCGGGCGGTCCGCGGCCCAGGACCAGATGGTCCACGGCCTGGTCCGGCCGGTGGACCCAGCTGATGGTGGAGCGCTCATCAGCGCCGAAGTCGGCGCCCGGGTGGTTCAGGGCGTCGAACAACACCGACACGGGGTTGTTTGAGCGGCCCTCCAGACCCTGCGGCAGACGTGCAGGGTACAGCCAGTTAATGACCGTGCAGCAGACCCTGTTAGTTCTCAGGGCACACGTGGTCGGTCGGGCGGCACTTACCGTCAGTCGTGCACAATTTACCGCCAGTCCTGTGGGTGGCAGACACGGTCAGTCCTGTGGCAGACACGGTCAGTCCTGTGGGTGGCAGACACGGTCAGTCCTGTAGCAGACACGGTCAGTCCTGTGGGTGACAGACACGGTCAGTCCTGTGGGTGGCAGACACGGTCAGTCCTGTGGGTGGCAGACACGGTCAGTCCTGTGGGTGGCAGACACGGTCAGTCCTGTGGGTGGCAGACACGGTCAGTCCTGTGGGTGGCAGACACGGTCAGACATGGGACACTCCCGATTCATGGTTGTGTGGCGCACACGATTCGCGTTACATCGCTCACGCCAGACACGAACAATAAGCTGTGGCGTGTGTGCTGTGCTGTCGCGTGGGTGCCACGGACAACAGGTAGTCATGGTAAATCGATAGCCACCAGTGCCAATACATCTTGAACACGGCGATTAGGGCGGGCTGGAATGTAGCATGTGCTGGGGCTTGTCGCACGCTCTGCACATTAGGACCGAGCGTTTCAATCCTGTGTTGCGAAGCGAAACCGATTTCCCGTCGGGGAAACAAATATATCACCTCCCGGAGTTGATCGCCATGTTTTAGCTGCTGTGTTTGTGTGTTGCATTTTCTAACCGAAACATTGGGTACGTGAGGTTTCTATTTCTGCCAATTACATTATCTGCATTTCCAGACCAGGTATACCCAGCTTGTCGGTGACATTATGGCCGTTTCTGGGAAATGCATATTCAAGGATACCAGGTGAATAATACAATAATTTTAATTTGATAATTTATCAAGTACTTTAACAAAGAGGTTTAGGTATGTGATGAAGAAGAATGAAGTGACGGACAGAGTTTCAGCGTAGTTCGGTACAAAGCGTGCCGGCCACTGCAGCATCGATTGAGCTCAGGACAAACGGTCGATCCACAGGAACAGGGTGACATTTGCACGGACCCCGCTGTCTGCATGGATACACCATGCAGGCCAGGTCAATATCGGGACCGGTTTAAAGGTCACGACGCAGGGACAAAGGACGTATTAATGCATGCAGCCGGGGGTCACACAAGCACGCCCTCTTGTCACCGTTCCTATGGTAACCTAAATAAATCACAAGTTCCACCTGTATGACCCACATAGCCAGGGGCGTCGCTGACGGGGGGGGGGGGGGGGGGGGGTCGCGACTCCCGTTTTGGAAAACATCAGAGGGGGGGTCCACCCTCCCTCCAACTTTTTAGGGCGGCCTGACCCCCCTCCCCAGCACACACTGTTTATGGCGGAAGCTGATTCTAGTTTGCATGCAATTCCTATTCAAATCAAGATTGGAATGTGACAAATACGACGTGATAGCTTCTCCAGAAAAGTCGGGGGAGGGCTGAGCTGGAAAAAATATCTTAAAGTGTCATCAAAATCCACCAAAATACAGATTTCTCCCCGGATTTGCCCACTTCCTCGTCCAAGTTGGAGTGTCTTAAGCCAAGTTGTGGGGGGGGGGGGGGGGGGGGATGGGGGCTGAAGCCCCCTCAACTGAATAGGATCCTACACCCATGCGACGTGAAAATGGGCTCAGGCAGTTACGGATGAAATTTCCCTCGTTTTCCCTTCGACACACCGCTACTCCGAAAGGAAAACGAAGGAAATTTAATCATTAACATCAGGCACGTAGCCAGGATTTCGTCCGGGGGGGGGGGGGGGCGCCTCGAAAGGCCCCTTCCCGTGCGTTGAAAGGGCCCCTTCCCAAGCGTTGAAAGGGCCGAACAAAACGGATGAAAAGGCGCGTGACAAGGATATAAATCCAGTATGACAGGTATGGCATGGGCCTTACCAACTTTTAGGAGCTGGAGTTAGCAAGCTGCCATATCAACTTTGGAACCAGCGACACCAATTTGTAACCAACTTGGAATATTTTTTAGGCTCAAGACCTGGAACTCTTAAACAAATTGCGCCGCGGAGCGGCGCGAAAAATTTAAGTGTTATGCCCTGGATATGCTTTCTCATCAATGCGTCGTATTGCGTATGGTCCGGACCTCTAAAAATGCTATATTGTGCGTTAAAAGTGCGGTGAAGAAGTGCTTAAGTGAACTATTTTGCCCAAGGAGCGGCGCGAAATTTTCAGTTGTATTGCCTGGACAACTGCATTCTTACTGTTGAAAGGCCCAGGGTCTCTTCAGATCGTCTAGTAGGGGCTCCTCCGACCTTTGCAACGCCCTTCCGACCTGTTCAGGGATTCATCTGGGATCCGCGAAGCGAAAAGACATGATGTGGAGTGGGTGATATCTATAAAATACAAAGAGGGCTTACCTACAAGAAAAACTGAAATCGGAGCTTTCGGGTATATTGTAACACCCTGACGAAGGGTGTTACAATATACCCGAAAGCTCCGCTTTTAATATTTTATTGTGGAGTCTTTCTCATCTATTTAATCTTCATCTGGGATCTCTACATGCTTTTGGCCCTTCCGGTCTGACCAGGGACTCCTCTGACCTTCCAAGAAGCCCCTCTTGTGCATCGAGGCCCATTTCGCCTGTTCAGAGGTCCTTCCGACCTGGCCAGGGACTGTACTGGCTGCTTTGTCGCCCTGCCGACATGCGCAGGGGCCCTCCGACCTGCCCAGGGGCCCCTCCAGTCTGGCTAGGAACTCATCCAGTATGTTCAAGGGCCCTTCCGACCGGCCCAGGGACTCTTTCGGTCTAGCCAGGGGCCCCTATCACTTGCCCAGGAGCCCTTCCGATTTGTCCAGCGATTCTTCTGGTCGGACTGCGCTGACTGCTTTGTCGCCCTGCCGACATGCTCAAGGGGCCCTCCGACCTGCCCTAGGGCCCCTCCGTGCTGGCTAGGGGTCAAATCGGCATGTTCAGAGGCCCTTCTTACCCACCCAGGGGTCCTTTCGGTCTGGTCAGGGGCCCATCCGATCTGCACAGGGGCCCTTTGAACTTTCCAGGAGCCCTCGGGTCTCTCCAGGGGCCCTCCAGCCTTCTAAGGGGCCTTTCCAACCTGGCAAGGGACTACGCTGGCTGCTTTGTCGCCTTGCGACATGATCTGAGGGCCCTCCGACCTGCCCTGGGGCACCTCCGTGCTGACTAGGGGCCCATTCGGCATGTTCAGGGGCCCCTTCTGACCCACCTAGGTGCCCTTTCGGTCTGGTCAGGGACCCCTCTGACCCGCTCAGGGGCCCTTTCGGTCTGGTCAGGGGCCCCTCTGACATGCACGGGGCTCTTTTGAACGTCCAATGGGCCCTCTGGTCTTTCAGAGAGGGCCCTGGTGGCCCTAAAGTGCTCTAAACCCTCTAAAGACAACGCTTCGGGTGGTAAAGAGCCCATGAAACCGCGCTTCGCGCGGTCTCGTCGGCCCTTGTCGGCTCGCTGCGCGCGCTGAAAAGGGCCCTCCTGGCCCCCAGGGGGGCACCCCCTCCCCCTCCTCTTGGCTACGTGCCTGATTAACGTGCAGGGGCGTCGGCGACAGGAGGGTCGGGGGGACGGTCCCCCCGACCCCCACTCTCAGAAGGAGGTGTGGTGATCCCCCCACACAGGTTGTGCGGGGATGTTAACAATTGATGGTACAGAATTGCCTTTGCAGCAGTCAAAGTCCAGCTATCCACAGTTAAAAGTGGAAATTTCGTGCCGTTTTGCGGCATGACACAAGTTTCGCAATTGCTTATACAAATTTGGAAAATGTGAGAATGAATTCCACCAGGGCCCACTTCCTTCATAACAAATATTAACTTTCAAGCGGGCAACATGTTTAGCTAGTCTTCCGAGTTCCGAAAAAGGCGACACGAACGCAAAGACGCGGACATCGGCACCCGGAAGCTGCTCCAGCGGTGCCCATCTTGCTGGACCGAAGAGCTAATAGTGGGGACCAGGCCAGGACCATTTCCCCAAGCCATCTCCCCCAGGCTCCTCCAGATCCACAGGGAGCATTTATGCGCGGAAAAGTCGTTCTGCCCCTTGCTGCTTTCAAACCATTTGCACTGTTACCAGTTGTTTGCTACAGTTCGGTACATATGTGTACAGTTAATATTATCATATGTATGTACTATTGAGCGCTGACTGCCACCAGTCATCGTGATCTACTATCCGAGGCTAATGTATATGAAAAACTACCTTCATTTCAATATTTGTCATCATACCGAGATGTATAACCAGGAAAAGGGGTTAACTGAGGTTTGGCTTCACTCACGGTCTAGTTCCAATATTAAAATTTCGTTTTCCCCGACCTAAAATTAGCATTTTCACGCCGCTTCGCGGCGTCACATCGGTGGCCATCATCATAACGAAGCCATCGTCATCGCATTCGGTTCCTCGTAACGCTGAATTGAATTTATAGCATTTTTAGCTTCTTATCCTATACATGGCCCAACGCATATATTTCTGGGTTTTATCAGGAAACCCCGTACAAAATTCGCGCCCCTTGACGGCGCTAAATAGAAGTACCTACTATAACATGACAATCCACATCACAAAATGCTGTAAAGGCTTAAATACACGCACACAAGGGGGGTACATTTTCGTCCTTTCAGCTGACCCCCCCCCCCCCCCTCCCACACACACACACACACACACACTCAGAAATGCTCGGCGACGCCCCTGCGCATAGTAGCATGAAATATACTGAAGTTATGCACCTTTGTATTGCTTGTAGAACAGCAATAAACATACCTTTTTATTTTGGTACTGCATAACTGTCTCGCGCCTTTAATCTTGTAAGTTATAGACTTAAGCCTGAATGCAGATTTTAGCCTGTAAGTTATAGACTGACAAACGGAAATATCATTTAAATATGGATTTTCTGAATTGCTCTGTTACCTGTCATTCGTCCCAAAAAACGTAAGCAATACTCAAGTTGAAAACGGGTGGCTAAACATATTGTTTCACCATGTTTTATGCCAAGTCATGGCAAAAGCGCTGTGTGTGACGTGTGTGAT
This sequence comes from Chirona hameri, assembly GCA_036785665.1. Lineage (NCBI taxonomy): Eukaryota > Metazoa > Arthropoda > Thecostraca > Balanomorpha > Balanidae > Chirona > Chirona hameri. The sequence goes on from JAXIVJ010011483.1 coordinate 30,547, forward strand.
GTCGTCTGGCGAATAACGACGGGTCGTCCTGAGCGGCGGCCAGCTGCGTCCATAACCGTCCTTACATCAGCCTGCCGGACTGTGACCACGCCGATAGCCGTCGCCATCGACACCCACCCGGCGCCAAACAGACCCCCCCCCCCCCTTCCCGGGGGACGGGGGTCACATATGACCTCGGCACCAGGTGGCCGGGGTCATTAGGCTCGGCCGGGAGCGCCCCGGGCGACACACATAGCACACGATGGACACTCGGTGATCGAAGAGGCTATCGGCGCGGGACGCACGCTTTAAGCTTTGAGTGCGGCACGCTGCTTCGCAACGTGTCGCGCTGATCAGGTATAAGGACGCAGTAGAGATGCCGGCCGATACACTTGCCAAAGTCTGAGTTGGCCGATTTTCCGGGAGCGGGCAGTATTTATATAGACGGCGACCACGGGCCGAGCAGGCTGGGGTCATTTGGTGCATCGGACGGGATAGGGACATCAGTACCTAGGAGGGGTACCAGACAGCGTGACATGCTGTCTGGTTTGTAGGAATTAAGTCTGGTTTAGAAAATAGAAACGCTATGGGAAAACCCTCACATTCTGCTGAATGAAATGAAGATATGAGATCTTGTTACGGCAGGATAAATACGCTCGGCAGAACGGTGTAAGATGTGCATTAATGATGAGACAGCGGACAAAACATTTGCACCACAGCCCTCGGAAATATTACAGTCAATATTTCAGTAGGTAGACATTGCAATCCGTAGTTGATCGTGGATAATACATCCTCTTAGCGTACAAGCAAATGACATAAGCCGATAACCAACCACATTAGAATGCACTGGCGGATCCAGCCGGCTGTTTTGGGGTGGGGGGGGGGGGGGGGGGCAACCAGTTTGAGCGGACCTTACCTAGGTACCCCCCATTTTCGAATTTCTCCCCGGATTTGGGCCACTTTATTTTGCAACCACACTATTTCTAATGATTTCTGTTTTTTTTCAGCTTTTCGACCTTTTGGAATATCGAAAAAGGTGTACCTATGTTTTCGTTCCAGACTGCAAGAAAAAAACATGATTTTTTTTTGTTTGGGTTGTCCATTGTTTTGTTTTCGGCAAGGGTTCGACGACCCTTTCCAAAAAAGCAAGAGTATGTTATATTCGAATAATTTTTTTTTGCGGTCAAGGAAAAAACGTGGAAGGAAGCTAACATAGACATTTAAAACAGAACTTGGAGTATCAAATAAATGGTAGTTTTCTTCAGAATTTCCAGCCCCGAATCTCGGATAGTAAACCGAGAGGAGGGTCCGACCGGAAAAATTAATACGCATTTCGCTGCACAAATGTTTATCGTTGTTATCTGTTGCGCTCCGATAAAGAAGAGCTAAAGGCGAGGACGTCAAACACGATCGAACCATTCCCACTTCCGCCATTCAAAACAATTGACCCGATCATGGCGTCAGTCAATATGCAATTCAAGAAACTTTAGCTACCCATCTATGCACCGCATGCAGATAGGAAGATCAACTTCCGTTGCCAGGTTCTTGAAAACAAATATGTCCCTGCTCCCGGACCTCGAGTCCATTTGCGCATCTCGGCGGGCGCATATATACGACACACGCAGACGAAGTAACCGATACCTACTACGGTGAACGCTGCATTTCTCATATTACTGCCATACAGTCTATGGCAGAAACCTGCGGCAGCCAGCGGCAGCCTGAAATAATCTAGCTGGCGACTTCCCGATCGCGCAAAGAAGTCAATGACTTCGCTGACGGATGACATTATAATGTCATCCGTATAGGTCAGACATATAGGTCTCGCGGTGGGCTATGCACATGTTCAGCGCCTCCATCCGGAGCTCGGTCATTGTCGCTCGGAGAGAGGATAGAGGTCATTGTCGCTCGGAGAGAGGATAGAGGTCATTGTCGCTCGGAGAGAGAGAGAGAGTAGATGTCATTGTCGCTCGGAGAGAGGATAGATGTCATTGTCGCTCGGAGAGAGGATAGAGGTCATTGTCGCTCGGAGAGAGGATAAAGGTAATTGTCGCTCGGAGAGAGGATAGAGGTCATTGTCGCTCGGAGAGAGGATATAGGTCATTGTCGCTCGGAGAGAGGATATAGGTCATTGTCGCGCGGAGAGAGGATAGCGGTCATTGTCGCTCGGAGAGAGGATAGATGTCATTGTCGCTCAGAGAGAGGATAGAGGTCATTGTCGCTCGGAGAGAGGTCTTTTCCACCTTACTGAACACCCTCTCCGCCTCTGCCGTTGTAACCGGAAGGCCGGCAAGGACTTACAGGAAAAAGGATGGATTTGGACCGATTGTTCTATTGTAGACTTGCTTGGCCGAAATGGTGCTGGATAGAAATAATGAAATAAGGACACTTGTAAACGTGATAATGATTAAACTTTTAAATTACCCCTCGCCCTGGTAGGAGTCATTTGTCATTTTCACCCCCCCCTCCCCCTGGATGTTTTTCGAGAATAGCGGAAAAACAGCGGCGCGCCGCCAGATTTTGTCAAATTTTCCCAGTACCGTTCTAAAAACGCAAATATGGCATGTATTAGACTTCACGTCTGGGGGGGAAACATAGTTTGCCCCCCCCCCCCTTGATCGGTCTGGGTGGGGGGGGGGATGGCCCCGGTGCCCCCCCCCCCCTGGATCCACCTTTGGCCACAGCCACCTACTGTCTAAACTTCAGCTGTTGCTGCAACTGCAGCTCAGTCGGTAGAGCGCTGGGCTCTTGACCTCACCCGGTAGTGGCAGCCCGGGTTCGAGTCGCTTCGGCGCTCGCTATTTGCCCCTGACTGGGGTGACCTGCGGCCAGTGGCAGCGGTCGCATTCAAGGTCAGTTGCCGTCAGAGGGCGGGGCGGACCGTGTCCAGGTATGTCGGACACGTAAAACTTTCGCCTCTAAATTCTGCCGGCTGCCAGGCATTGATCGATTGGGTGGTAGGGTCTGGCCTGCGCAACAAGCTATGCTTAGCGCGGGTCCTGACCTCGGAAATCCATCCATTAAAAAAACTTTTGGACTAATTTGTTTAATGCATTATTCGCACCATCCGCGCCACATTTAGCGAAGTGGCTCTTGTGCTTCCAATTGCCCCCAAATAAAGGTATGTATGCAACAAGAACTACGGAATGAGCGCTTGTGTTGCTTAAATTCAATCTTTTTCGTTTGTTTTAGTTTTCTTTTCTAGAAAATTCGACATTTTATTAAGCTGTTTGAGGAAACATCCAGACTCAAATAATTAATAAGTACGTGGTAGTTTTTTTTTTTGGGGGGGGGGGGGGGCAAAAGACATGTTGCCCTCCCTCCAGGCTTGGGGGGGGGGGGCATGGCCGGATTGGCCCCCCTGGATCCGCCAGTGTTAGAATGACACGTTTGTCACAATAAAAGTAGAGTTCACGATGAATCGAATACATCCAGCATGATTGTAAACAGTATGTAAGTCTACTCAGAGAAGTAAGCATTGTCATCGACTTCAGAGCGTCACCATAACAAACCTCAGCCTACAGCCAGTCCGTTGACCAGTGAAAGCAAACTCTGAATCAATCGGGGATACGAAACAGCTCGGGCGTCAGCATGACTGGCTTGTATCGTATGAAGGATGAGCGTGGCATCATGGTCAGCATCACCAGTGGGTTGTCATGCTGACTACTGCAAAATCACGAATATGGGATGTGTATGGCTACTGCGCAGCGTTAGTTTGCATTTATTCTTGAGCACAAGGTCAAATATATGTACCGTTCAAGGCGCATATGACAAATATACGAGAAGGGACCATTGTTACCAGGTATCAGTCAGCTACCACTTAGAAAATAGCCGGTTACCAGTCAGATGCCAGCCATTACCAGGTGCAGATCCAGGATTTCGGTCAGGGGAGGGGGCGCATGCAAAAAGTTGCGCCCTACAGGCGCACTTGGCGGGCGATACATGGGCGCGACTCGGCTCAAGGGCGGGGGGGGGGGGCAAGCGCCCCCCTAGATCCGCGGCCTAATTACCAGTCAATTATTAGCCAGTTACCAGCCAGTTATCAGTCAATTATCAGCCAATCATCAGTCAATTATCGGTCATTTATCAGTCAGTTACCAGTGAGCTACCATTCAATTACCAGTCAGTTACCAGCCATTTACCAGCCTGACTTACCTACCTCAGACAGGTACTCCAGGTCGTGCTCCAAGATGGAGGTGGCCGGCTCGGCGGCCAGTTTCCGGTGGAGGTAGTCCGGTACGACGCCGTCGGCCGCGGCGCCGCCTCGGGCGTAGTACGGCCAGTTTCCCGCCAGCAGGTACGACAAGGTGATGGCCGACGGCCCGTTACCTGGGGAGGGGTAATACATCTGGAAACCATTACACAATACACGATAGAGTGGGTTGTAAGCATCGCGTTTTAGCCCAGTGGTAGTGTAGGACACGCCGGCAGGGGTCACAGGTGTCGTGATAACCGGCACTGATAGTGGCAGCACCGAACTGCAGTGTGTTCGTTGCTGCCACTATCAGTGTGAAGTTCAAATACACGAGCATGCAGGGATGTATGCCAGCATGTATGATGAAGGTCAATGTAATGCAGCATGCACTGTGAAAAACGGATCGTGAAGATTTGACATAAAACGCACATTGGGAAGTGACTCGAAGGATCTGCAAGCGCTTGACACTGCAATTTTAAAAGGAATGTTCCACATTTCGGTCACTATGGCACGACGCGGTTAGTACATTAACCGCGTTGATCCACGCCGACTGATACCCATTCGACTCTCTGATGCTGTATTATACATTGCGTTCTGCAAGTGCGACGTTCTTTGCCTAGTATCAGACATATTTTATAGTATTACACTACCTTTCAGAATCCTTTTTGTGATTAACTCTTGAAGTCAAAACGTTGGGGAGTGAGGATTGACGCGCATGTTTAGAAAGTCAGTATCCAGGCTCACATTCTTTGAGTTCATTCACGCTCTAAAAAAGGTAAATAATCTAAGAAATCTGAAGAGGCGAAATGCACTGGACTTTTGGCAATGTCAGCATTAATGTGGCTTCAACTATTGTTATTGCTTAACCCGCACCGTCCCGGGGAAGGGGGGGGGGGAGTTAGACGCCCCACCCCCAAGGTTTTTCGAAGATAGCGGAAAAACGGCGGCGTACAGCGCCGCCAAATTTACCATAGCTGTCGTCCATCAATTACCCACATTATGTGCAATTCTTGAACTCAGGTCATCTCAGGTCAGGCCACCAGGCCAGGTCACGTGACCCACCTCCAAAAAAGTTTACGGTCGTACCACAGCCACATTTTTTGCCCGATCGGTTTCAAACCTACAGGATTTCATAAGGTTATAGGTACCTACAATTCAAATACCTTAGATTGTGTATATCGGTGACCTAAGGTCGGGTCAATTTCGTGACCTCCCCATTATAAGTAAATGGGGAAATATTAAAATGCTTCCTTTCCGAGGATACGCATGGTATCAGTCCAATTTCTTCTGGATCATGTTATCACTTATCATAGGCCATTCTTGATGATCCAGGTTCAATTTTTGTTCAGTGACCCCTACATGGTCAGCCGAGGTCATCTGAGGTCACCAATACATTGTTTTTGTAAATAACTCACGACAAAATGAAGATAAAGAAGTGAAACTGGCACCAATGTGTTTGTCTCGTCGAGATACGTCTCCCAATATGCAACATGACCTACTTTGGTCACCACTTGACCTTGACCTGAGGTCAAATTTCTAAGTTGACCTAAACTGGACAAACATGAATATCATTCGAAGCACCTTTACGAGACGAACACGATGGCGTAAAAATAATTGCCTTATATTCCGATAAAAAATTGGTTTATATTGCAAAAAAATAATTGCGAAAAACTGTTTGCCAAAAATAGCCTTTTTGACCTTTGATGACCTCTGGAGCCTAAACTATTGACCTGAGCTAAAATTTTAGTACACCATAGCCATTGCATATATCAAGAACTTTCGATGGTTGTTTTTCGTTTGTTCCTAGCTATCATAGTTCCCGCGATATTTGGGGGTTTCTGGAGCGAAGTCCTAAAACTGGAAAACCGGACCTTTGATGACCTCTGGTGACCTCAATATTGACCTGAGACAAATTATGACCGAAACAGTTTCAAAATGATTTTTTTTTTTACGAGCGTTCGAACAGTGTTTTCAGTTTTTTGTCTACATCTCATATGAGCCGAGATCGAGGGGAGGCGTCGACCCCCCCCCCCCCCCCCCCCCCACCGGTACGGCGAAGGTGGCGCCGAGCACCAGTACGGCGCAGGTTAACATATTTTATAACGTCAAACAAGCTGTCCCCCAATCACAATCCCAGTTTGCAATGTTTCAGTCCGAACGCTGGCGTCGTTGTGATCAACACGGAATAAAATAACAGTGGTCGATCTTTTCGCCTGACCTTGGAGAGCGACTCAAACATATTTATTATTGGTGACAATGACGCTTGCTGTTCCTGGAGCACAGGACACAAATCGCAGAGGGTCATTTGGCTGCCTTTCGATGACCGATACCTGCACGCAAGGTGCACCATTAACGCTACAAAAAATAACAGCGTTCTTTGTGCAACGGTTCAGACTGGTTATTGATTCGACACTGATTTAATCGATTGGAATCGGTCAATCAAAATTCCTTGAATCGAAAAATAATTGATTCACCACCAGATCTTTTGATTCATGAATCGTGATTGAATCAAACCCGCATCAAATCAAGGCTGATTGAATCAAAAGATTTAACGATTCTTAACGATTCAAGTACACTGATAAATTGTGCAAATAAATGCAGTCCCAGTTGCTACATTCATTTATACTGAAATAGTATTGCTGTAACAATGTTTTAATGATGATATCTATGTATGTTTCCATTTTTATTGATTTCATATAAATTAAACACATATATTTAAATGTTGAATCAAACGTGAATCGGTTGAAATATTTGTTTTGATTCTTTGAATCGGAAAGAATAAATTCTCAAAATTGTATCCGTGAATCGAACAGTGATTGAATCATTCAGATTCCAAAATGAATCATGATTGAATTGTTCCAAAAAAGTTGAATCAATAACCAGTCTGCAACGGTTACACATTACTGAAATCATGTGACAATATACTAGAAGTATCATTATGATTCCCCAACCTGATACAGGCCAACCAAAGGACGTTGACAATTCCGAATTAATAAAACAGTCTGTGCGCTGCAGTACAGACCGAACGATGCATTATCTGCGGTGGTGGGGTAACGCCCAATGATGAATCATAAACTGTGTTTGACCACAACCTACCGACAATGACGACATCGTGAAGCTGAGCCTGGTGGTCGTCCTGATCCGCGCTGGTACGCATGTCTGCAGCCGCCGGTCAGGTGAGGTCAGATGAGGTCAGGTGAGGTCAGGTGATGTCAGGTGAGGTCACGTGAGGTCAGGTGAGGTCAGGTGAGGTCAGGTGATGTCAGGTGTGGACAGGTGATGTCAGATGATGACAGGTGATGACAGGTGATGTCAGGTAATGCCAGGTGATGTCAGGTGATGCAAGGTGATGTCAGATGATGTCAGATGATGACAGGTGATGCAAGGTGATGACAGGTGATGTCAGGTGATGTCAGGTGATGTCAGGTGATGTCAGGTGATGTCATGTGATGTCAGGTGATGTCAGGTGATGCCAGGTGCGGACAGGTGAGGTCAGGTGAGGTCAGGGAGGGCGCGGGTATCGCGCTCGGACCAGCGGCTTCACCCAGCCGGCACCGGAACAGCAGGGTTCAGCCCTCGGGAGCCATGGCAGCCGAACCGATCACCACCGCTGTCGCACAACCTGCAACGAAATCAACGGCCTTAGAAACACCCTGCTGCCACATAGTATCAGTCACTACCGCAACACAGACCGGTCACATGCCGGCACACAGGCAACACGGACCGGTCACAGGCAACACGGGCCGGTCACAGGCAACACGGACCGGTCACAGGCCGGCACACAGGCAACACGGACCGGTCACAGGCAACACAGGCCGGTCACAGGCAACACGGACCGGTCACATGCCGGCACACAGGCAACACGGACCGGTCACAGGCCGGCACACAGGCAACACGGACCGGTCACAGGCAACACGGGCCGGTCACATGCAACACGGGCCGGTCACAGGCAACACGGACCGGTCACAGGCCGGCACACAGGCAACACGGACCGGTCACAGGCAACACAGGCCGGTCACATGCAACACGGACCGGTCACATGCCGGCACACAGGCAACACGGACCGGTCACAGGCAACATGGGCCGGTCACAGGCAACACGGACCGGTCACAGGCCGGCACACAGGCAACACGGACCGGTCACAGGCAACACAGGCAACACGGACCGGTCACAGGCCGGCACACAGGCAACACGGACCGGTCACAGGCAACACGGACCGGTCACAGGCAACACGGGCAACATGGACCGGTCACAGGCCGACACACTGGCAACACGGACCGGTCACAGGCAACACGGGCAACACGGACCGGTCACAGGCCGGCACACTGGCAACACGGACCGGTCACAAGGCAACGCAGGCCGGCCACAGGCAACACGGACCGGTCACATGCTGTTCGCATTACATTTATTTCCAGTTGACGGAAAACACGCGATTGGATGGTAGTGATCAGTTTCAACGTATCGAGCGTTGTTTATCAAAGAACCCTGATCTCCGAAAGCCGTCAATGCAAGCAGTTTGGAATGTGTTTATGAAAGCAAATCATACACGCCGAGAGCTTTCGCTCAACGAACACCAAGCCGTTTGGTATTCGTTCAGCGAAAGCTCTCGGTGTGTATAATGAGAAACGGACATTTTGTACGTTTAGTACAAAATATGTCTTAAATCAGCAGCTCACTTGTTAGCGTGGTTCCTCTCGCTAGAAGATCTGACAACAACCCGGGGACCGGGGACATCTGACAACAGCACAGAGCGTGTTGACATCTGACAACAACACAGAGCGTGTTGACATCTCACAACAACACAGAGCGTGTTGACATCTCACAACAACACAGAGCGTGTTGACATCTGACAACAACACAGAGCGTGTTGACATCTGACAACAACACAGAGCGTGTTGACATCTGACAACAACACAGAGCGTGTTGACATCTGACAACAACACAGAGCGTGTTGACATCTGACAACAACACAGGACATGTGTTGAAGGATCTCTTGGCCGGTGAACAACACGGTGACACGCGGTGACCGATGTGTTAACACCACCCCGAAACACGTGGTGACAGACGTGTTAACACCACGAAACACGTGGTGACGACGAGTTACACTGAGGAACAGTGGCGGCGGCAGGTATTTTCGGATGGGGGGGGGAAGAAACTCAGGGGCCCCTCTTCCAACCCCCCCCCCCCAAAAAAAAAAAATGGCGCGAAATAGTATCTCCTCGGATTTAGGCCACTATAATTTGCAGGGCCCCTAAATGGTCGCAAAAAAACGTCGAACAGGCCCTTGTTGAAGTCGCAGGCCTTCCGAGCCCTTCGGGCCTACCGAGGGACCCATCAGGCCGACTGAGGGCCATCTGTCGGTCTTAGAGCTTCAGGCTAGCTGGGGGCACCTCAGGGCCCTCGGCCATTTTTTTGGTCAAAAGGGAAACAATCTAACTAACTTCTTGGAGGGCCCCTCTAACAAATTTATGGGGGGAATCATATGTTTGCCCCCCCCCCCCCGAAAAAAAACTTATTGAGTGGGGGGGGGGGGCAGCTGCCCCTCTCCTTATCCCCTCTTCCGCCGCCCCTGCAGAGGAACACGTGGTGACAGATGTGTTACACCACAGAACATGTGGTGACAGACGCGTGAACACCAACCCGGGGACCACCCAAAGGTCCCATTTGTCATCTGTGGCGACCTGAACTGTGATATCATGAAGGACCAGAGCTTTCGCGCGCGTGTACACCTCAGTGACTTTTTAGCTGACTACTCCCTCGAGCAGCTAGTAACCGTTCCAACTTATACTTCCGGGTCCCTCTTAGATGTATGTATCGTCAAAAATCGTGAGCTGGTACGTGATTGTAGTGTTACTTTCTGTCACTTCAGCCCACACAAACTTATTCATGCAGTTATTGATGTCCCAAAACAATGTAAGAAACCAACCGTTATCCAATCTCGCTCTATCAGCCGTGTAGATGTAGAGGCGCTTAACTATGACCTGTTGTCTGCTAACTGGGAGCGTGTGTTTCGTGCCACGTCTGTAAGCGACCAGTGGAACGCCTTCCTGACCCAATTATTGCCCGTTTTTGACGACCATGCGCCTATAAAAAACGTGACTATCCGAAATCCCACCGCTCCTCCGGCCTCCTCTGCCACTCGAAAAATCATGGACCAACGCCGCGCCGCGCTACGGCGTTTCGGTCGACAGTCGGAGGTCTACCGAGATCTAAACCGCTCTGTCCGTACCGCGCTGAGGCGCGACCGACGTGGTGAACTCCAGAGGGAGATCAGTGAGAGGGGTCCCAACAAGGTGTGGCAAAGCATACGGTCAGTTGAGCTGGCAAGAAGGACGGACAAAGTGTTCAGCCCGATGTATCCGCTGACGACTTAAACTCCTTCTTCGTGTCCATTGGTCCGCGCATCGCTTCTGAGATCCGCACCAAAACCACAGCCCCAAAGCTCAATATTCGCCTCCCCCGTGTCGGTGCCTGCAGCTTTAAACCCAGAGCAATCTCGCTCGATGAACTCGGTCGTACAATTTTCGGCATGCGTAACTCAGCCGCACGCGGTGCTGATGGGGTGTGCATCCGAATGCTTAAAACCGGATTCCCAGCTACCTGTGACGTCATCCTGCATATTATAAACACCTGCATCATGAGATCTGACATCCCTGATGAATGGAAACATTCTATCGTCCACCCCATCTTCAAGTCTGGAAATCCATCCGATCCCACCAACTTCCGACCTATCTCCTTAGTCCCTGTCATCATGAAAGTTGTAGAAAGAGTTGTCCATCAGCAGCTCTATCATTATCTCTCACAAAACCATCTTCTGGCCTGCACCCAACACGGTTTCCGCCCCCGGCATTCTACCGAGACAGCGCTGCTGTCAGTCACTGACCGCATCCTTGCCGCCACCGACAGGGGGGAGGTCTCAATGCTGTGCCTCGTCGATCTAAGTAAATGCTTCGATGTCATCGATCACGAACTTTTGATAGGCAAACTGGAAATGCACGGCATTGAGACCTCCTGGTTCACCGCCTATCTACAAGGACACACACAGAGTGTCTCCTTGCAGAATGGGCCCGGATGCCGAGTACTGTCGCGTCCTCTCCCTAATACCATGGGTGTCTTTCAAGGTTCAGCCCTGGGTCCCCTGCTCTTTACTGTATTTTCAAACGACCTATCGCTGTACTCTGGAGACGCTGCTGTCTTCCAGTACGCTGACGACACCCAGATATTGGTGAGCGGTCCGCAAAGCGACCTCGGGGGACTCATCTCGCGCATGGAAGCTTCTCTTGCATCACTTGACAGTTGGTTCTGTGCAAATGCGCTTAAAGTCAACACCACCAAAACTCAGTTTATGGTATTCGGCAGCCGTCAAAATTTACGAAACATGCCCGCTTTTACAGTATCATTCCGTGACTCCGAGTTGAAACCATGCGCGCAGGTGGGGAACCTTGGTGTCGTCTTTGACAGCTCCCTGTCCTGGGACGCCCACGTGTCTGACCTCAGCCGCCGCTGCATGGGCCAATTAATCGGCCTCTCCCACATCCGCCACTATATTCCCGACGGTGTCATCAAAACACTTGTGATGGCACTCGTCATGTCACGCATTCAGTACTGCCTCACAGTCTATGGCAATGGTACCAAAAAGAACCTCCAACGGATCCAAAAAATTCTAAACTTCGCCGCTAGGGTCATTTTCGGCCGCCGCAAGTTCGACCATGTTTCCGACCTGCGCGACCAACTCGGCTGGATGACACCAAAAACTATGACAGATTATCAGACTGTAGCCACAGCCCAAAAGGCCATCCAGCGGGGAGAACCCGAGGCACTAGCGTCTCTGTTTACCCTAAACTCTGACACTAGACCTAGATCCACTCGCCAGGACAACCTATTTCACCTCCCACGACCCCGACTCGAAACTGGCAAGCGTCGTTTTGGCTATCGTGCCGCGGCGCTTCTAAACACGCTTCCCAGAGAGCTGGCGCTGCTACCTCCCGCCAGATTTGCCCGTGCCGCAAAAGCGCGACTCAGTCGACGGTCGACAGTCGACTCGGGTGCGTGTAAATAAATCACCGAGTGTGATAAATCACCGAGTGTATATACGTATCACTGAGTGCGGCATGAATTGTGTGTTTGTGAGAAATTGTATGTGTGCCGTGTGGTTTGTGTGAATAGCTAACTTGTTCCCGCATGTCGCGAACCTGGCCCAGACTCTGAGCGGTAATCGCCACGCCGTGTGTGGATTGCTCAAGAATGTAAATACATACAAATACATACATACACCACGGAGCACGTGCCAACAGACCTGACACCACCACAGTGGAGGAAGAGTGAGCTTCCACAGGAGCCGTATACAAGCGTAGCACCACTCTTCAGCTAGGTCAGCCTCGGACTGTGGCTGATTCACTCCGCGTTTCTCTTACACACACCGCCACACACACACACATACATACACACGCTGTCTGACACTGGCAGAGGCGTGCCGAGGCACTGCCCACGCCAAGCATCTGCAGACGAGCACGTTATGAGGACCACGCTGAAGTGGTAAGTCAGCACACATCAGCATATGCTGGTCAGCTCGCTGGCCTATGCAGCTGCGGGGCTAGTCTTAATGACCGTTCCTGCTGCAGGAGAGGGGTGTCCGGATGGCACCGCTGGCGTCGCCCGCCAGCTCGGCCGAATTTGCCGAGTCACCCGAGTGGCTGCCGGCCGGTGACCTTGAGAGTTGAGAGTAGTAGCCCTGACCGTACGTAT
>JAXIVJ010011484.1:12500-15000 GCA_036785665.1 Chirona hameri
ATCATCATCATCATCATCATCATCATCATCATCATCATCATCATCATCATCATCATCATCATCATCATCATCATCATCATCATCATCATCATCATCATCATCATCATCATCATCATCATCATCATCATCATCATCATCATCATCATCATCAACATCATCATTAACATCATCATCAACATCAACATCATCATCAACATCATCATCAACATCATCATCAACATCATCATCAACATCATCATCAACATCATCATCAACATCATCATCAACATCATCATCAACATCATCAGCAACATCATCAGCAACATCATCAGCAACATCATCAGCAACATCATCAACAACATCATCATCAGCAACATCATCATCAGCAACATCATCATCAGCAACATCATCATCATCATCATCATCATCATCATCATCATCATCATCATCATCATCATCATCATCATCATCATCATCATCATCATCATCATCATCATCATCATCATCATCATCATCATCATCATCATCATCATCATCATCATCATCATCATCATCATCATCATCATCATCATCATCATCATCATCATCATCATCATCATTATCATCATCATGCCCGGAGGCGGTGTTGTACCGCCTCCGGGCATACCACACCGCCTCCGGGCATACAACACCGCCTCCGGGCATACTACACCGCCTCCGGGCATACCACACCGCCTCCGGGCATACAACACCGCCTCCGGGCATACTACACCGCCTCCGGGCATACCACACCGCCTCCGGGCATACAACACCGCCTCCGGGCATACTGCACCGCCTCCGGGCATACCACACCGCCTCCGGGCATACAACACCGCCTCCGGGCATACTACACCGCCTCCGGGCATACCAGACCGCCTCAGGGCATACAACACCGTCTCCGGGCATACAACACCGCCTCCGGGCATACCACACCGCCTCCGGGCATACAACACCGCCTCCGGGCATACAACACCGCCTCCGGGCATACCACACCGCCTCCGGGCATACAACACCGCCTCCGGGCATACAACACCGCCTCCGGGCATACCACACCGTCTCACGTCATCATCAGCAACATCATCAGCACCATCATCAGCAACATCACCAGCAACATCATCAGCAACATCATCAGCAACATCATCAGCAACATCATCAGCAACATCATCAGCAACATCATCATCAACATCATCATCAACATCATCATCAACATCATCATCAACATGATCATCAACATCATCAGCAACATCATCAGCAACATCATCAGCAACATCATCAGCAACATCATCAACAACATCATCATCAGCAACATCATCATCAGCAACATCATCATCAGCAACATCATCATCATCATCATCATCATCATCATCATCATCATCATCATCATCATCATCATCATCATCATCATCATCATCATCATCATCATCATCATCATCATCATCATCATCATTATCATCATCATGCCCGGAGGCGGTGTTGTACCGCCTCCGGGCATACCACACCGCCTCCGGGCATACAACACCGCCTCCGGGCATACTACACCGCCTCCGGGCATACCACACCGCCTCCGGGCAAACAACACCGCCTCCGGGCATACTACACCGCCTCCGGGCATACCACACCGCCTCCGGGCATACAACACCGCCTCCGGGCATACTGCACCGCCTCCGGGCATACCACACCGCCTCCGGGCATACAACACCGCCTCCGGGCATACTAAACCGCCTCCGGGCATACCAGACCGCCTCAGGGCATACAACACCGCCTCCGGGCATACAACACCGCCTCCGGGCATATCACACCGCCTCCGGGCATACAACACCGCCTCCGGGCATACAACACCGCCTCCGGGCATACCACACCGCCTCCGGGCATACAACACCGCCTCCGGGCATACAACACCGCCTCCGGGCATACCACACCGTCTCACGTCATCATCAGCAACATCATCAGCAACATCATCAGCAACATCACCAGCAACATCATCAGCAACATCATCAGCAACATCATCAGCAACATCATCAGCAACATCATCAGCAACATCATCATCAACATCATCATCAACATCATCATCAACATCATCATCAACATCAACATCATCATGAACATCATCATCAACATCATCATCAACATCATCATCAACATCATCATCAACATCATCATCAACATCATCATCAACATCATCATCAACATCATCATCAACATCATCATCAACATCATCATCAACATCATCATCTTCATCATCATCATCATCATCATCATCATCATCATCATCATCATCATCATCAGCATCATCATCATCATCATCATCATCATCATCATCATCATCATCATCATCATCATCATCATCATCATCATCATCATCATCATCATCATCATCATCATCATCATCATCATCATCATCATCATCATCATCATCATCATCATCATCATCATCATCATCATCATCATCATCATCATCATCATCATCATCATCATCATCATCATCATCATCATCATCATCATT
>JAXIVJ010011484.1:20000-22500 GCA_036785665.1 Chirona hameri
CTCCGGGCATACAACACCGCCTCCGGGCATACTACACCGCCTCCGGGCATACCACACCGCCTCCGGGCATACAACACCGCCTCCGGGCATACTACACCGCCTCCGGGCATACCACACCGCCTCCGGGCATACAACACCGCCTCCGGGCATACTGCACCGCCTCCGGGCATACCACACCGCCTCCGGGCATACAACACCGCCTCCGGGCATACTACACCGCCTCCGGGCATACCAGACCGCCTCAGGGCATACAACACCGTCTCCGGGCATACAACACCGCCTCCGGGCATACCACACCGCCTCCGGGCATACAACACCGCCTCCGGGCATACAACACCGCCTCCGGGCATACCACACCGCCTCCGGGCATACAACACCGCCTCCGGGCATACAACACCGCCTCCGGGCATACCACACCGTCTCACGTCATCATCAGCAACATCATCAGCACCATCATCAGCAACATCACCAGCAACATCATCAGCAACATCATCAGCAACATCATCAGCAACATCATCAGCAACATCATCAGCAACATCATCATCAACATCATCATCAACATCATCATCAACATCATCATCAACATGATCATCAACATCATCAGCAACATCATCAGCAACATCATCAGCAACATCATCAGCAACATCATCAACAACATCATCATCAGCAACATCATCATCAGCAACATCATCATCAGCAACATCATCATCATCATCATCATCATCATCATCATCATCATCATCATCATCATCATCATCATCATCATCATCATCATCATCATCATCATCATCATCATCATCATCATCATTATCATCATCATGCCCGGAGGCGGTGTTGTACCGCCTCCGGGCATACCACACCGCCTCCGGGCATACAACACCGCCTCCGGGCATACTACACCGCCTCCGGGCATACCACACCGCCTCCGGGCAAACAACACCGCCTCCGGGCATACTACACCGCCTCCGGGCATACCACACCGCCTCCGGGCATACAACACCGCCTCCGGGCATACTGCACCGCCTCCGGGCATACCACACCGCCTCCGGGCATACAACACCGCCTCCGGGCATACTAAACCGCCTCCGGGCATACCAGACCGCCTCAGGGCATACAACACCGCCTCCGGGCATATCACACCGCCTCCGGGCATACAACACCGCCTCCGGGCATACAACACCGCCTCCGGGCATACCACACCGCCTCCGGGCATACAACACCGCCTCCGGGCATACAACACCGCCTCCGGGCATACCACACCGTCTCACGTCATCATCAGCAACATCATCAGCAACATCATCAGCAACATCACCAGCAACATCATCAGCAACATCATCAGCAACATCATCAGCAACATCATCAGCAACATCATCAGCAACATCATCATCAACATCATCATCAACATCATCATCAACATCATCATCAACATCAACATCATCATGAACATCATCATCAACATCATCATCAACATCATCATCAACATCATCATCAACATCATCATCAACATCATCATCAACATCATCATCAACATCATCATCAACATCATCATCAACATCATCATCAACATCATCATCTTCATCATCATCATCATCATCATCATCATCATCATCATCATCATCATCATCAGCATCATCATCATCATCATCATCATCATCATCATCATCATCATCATCATCATCATCATCATCATCATCATCATCATCATCATCATCATCATCATCATCATCATCATCATCATCATCATCATCATCATCATCATCATCATCATCATCATCATCATCATCATCATCATCATCATCATCATCATCATCATCATCATCATCATCATCATCATCATCATCATCATCATTATCATCATCATCATGCCCGGAGGCGGTGTTGTACCGCCTCCGGGCATACCACACCGCCTCCGGGCATACAACACCGCCTCCGGGCATACTACACCGCCTCCGGGCATACCACACCGCCTCCGGGCATACAACACCGCCTCCGGGCAAACTACACCGCCTCCGGGCATACCACACCGCCTCCGGGCATTCAACACCGCCTCCGGGCATACTACACCGCCTCCGGGCATACCACACCGCCTCCGGGCATACAACACCGCCTCCGGGCATACTACACCGCCTCCGGGCATACCACACCGCCTCCGGGCATACAACACCGCCTCCGGGCATACCACACCGTCTCACGTCATCATCAGCAACATCATCAGCAACATCATCAGCAACATCACCAGCAACATCATCAGCAACATCATCAGCAACATCATCAGCAACATCATCAGCAACATTATCAGCAACATCATCATCAACATCATCATCAACATCATCATCAACATCATCATCAACATCATCATCAACATCATCAGCAACATCATCAGCAACATCATCAGCAACATCATCAGCAACATCATCAACAACATCATCATCAGCAACATCATCATCAGCAACATCATCATCAGCAACATCATCATCATCATCATCATCATCATCATCAT
>JAXIVJ010011484.1:27500-35000 GCA_036785665.1 Chirona hameri
ATCATCAGCAACATCATCAGCAACATCATCAGCAACATCATCAGCAACATCATCAACAACATCATCATCAGCAACATCATCATCAGCAACATCATCATCAGCAACATCATCATCATCATCATCATCATCATCATCATCATCATCATCATCATCATCATCATCATCATCATCATCATCATCATCATCATCATCATCATCATCATCATCATCATCATCATCATCATCATCATCATCATCATCATCATCATCATCATCATCATCATCATCATCATCATCATCATCATCATCATCATCATCATCATCATCATCATCATCATCATCATCATCATCATCATCATCATCATCATCATCATCATCATCATCATCATCATCATCATCATCATCATCATCATCATCATCATCATCATCATCATCATCATCATTATCATCATCATCATGCCCGGAGGCGGTGTTGTACCGCCTCCGGGCATACCACACCGCCTCCGGGCATACAACACCGCCTCCGGGCATACTACACCGCCTCCGGGCATACCACACCGCCTCCGGGCATACAACACCGCCTCCGGGCAAACTACACCGCCTCCGGGCATACCACACCGCCTCCGGGCATACAACACCGCCTCCGGGCATACTACACCGCCTCCGGGCATACCACACCGCCTCCGGGCATACAACACCACCTCCGGGCATACTACACCGCCTCCGGGCATACCACACCGCCTCCGGGCATACAACACCGCCTCCGGGCATACAACACCGCCTCCGGGCATACCACACCGCCTCCGGGCATACAACACCGCCTCCGGGCATACTACACCGCCTCCGGGCATACCACACCGCATCCGGGCATACAACACCGCCTCCGGGCATACAACACCGCCTCCGGGCATACCACACCGCCTCCGGGCATACAACACCGCCTCCGGGCATACAACACCGCCTCCGGGCATACCACACCGTCTCACGTCATCATCAGCAACATCATCAGCAACATCATCAGCAACATCATCATCAACATCATCAGCAACATCATCAGCAACATCATCATCAACATCATCATCAACATCATCATCAACATCATCATCAACATCATCATCAACATCATCATCAACATCATCAGCAACATCATCAGCAACATCATCAGCAACATCATCATCAACATCATCATCAACATCATCATCAGCAACATCATCATCCGCAACATCATCATCAGCAAAATCCTCATCAGCAACATCATCATCAGCAACATCATCCTCAGCAACATCATCATCAGCAACATCATCATCAGCAACATCATCATCAGCAACATCATCATCATCATCATCATCATCATCATCATCATCATCATCATCATCATCATCATCATCATCATCATCATCATCATCATCATCATCATCATGCCCGGAGGCGGTGTTGTACCGCCTCCGGGCATACCACACCGCCTCCGGGCATACAACACCGCCTCCGGGCATACTACACCGCCTCCGGGCATACCACACCGCCTCCGGGCATACAACACCGCCTCCGGGCATACTACACCGCCTCCGGGCATACCACACTGCCTCCGGGCATACAACACCGCCTCCGGGCATACTACACCGCCTCCGGGCATACCACACCGCCTCCGGGCATACAACACCGCCTCCGGGCATACTACACCGCCTCCGGGCATACCACACCGCCTCCGGGCATACAACACCGCCTCCGGGCATACAACACCGCCTCCGGGCATACCACACCGCCTCCGGGCATACAACACCGCCTCCGGGCATACAACACCGCAAACGGGCATACCACACCGTCTCACGTCATCATCAGCAACATCATCAGCAACATCATCAGCAACATCATCAGCAACATCACCAGCAACATCATCAGCAACATCATCAGCAACATCATCAGCAACATCATCATCAACATCATCATCAACATCATCATTAACATCATCATCAACATCAACATCATCATCAACATCATCATCAACATCATCATCAACATCATCATCAACATCATCATCAACATCATCATCAACATCATCATCAACATCATCATCAACATCATCAGCAACATCATCAGCAACATCATCAGCAACATCATCAGCAACATCATCAACAACATCATCATCAGCAACATCATCATCAGCAACATCATCATCAGCAACATCATCATCATCATCATCATCATCATCATCATCATCATCATCATCATCATCATCATCATCATCATCATCATCATCATCATCATCATCATCATCATCATCATCATCATCATCATCATCATCATCATCATCATCATCATCATCATCATCATCATCATCATCATCACCATCATCATCATCATCATCATCATCATCATTATCATCATCAACATCATCATCAACATCATCATCAACATCATCATCAACATCATCATCAACATCATCATCAACATCATCAGCAACATCATCAGCAACATCATCAGCAACATCATCAGCAACATCATCAACAACATCATCATCAGCAACATCATCATCAGCAACATCATCATCAGCAACATCATCATCATCATCATCATCATCATCATCATCATCATCATCATCATCATCATCATCATCATCATCATCACCATCATCATCATCATCATCATCATCATCATCATCATCATCATCATCATCATCATCATCATCATCATCATCATCATCATCATCATCATCATCATCATCATTATCATCATCATGCCCGGAGGCGGTGTTGTACCGCCTCCGGGCATACCACACCGCCTCCGGGCATACAACACCGCCTCCGGGCATACTACACCGCCTCCGGGCATACCACACCGCCTCCGGGCATACAACACCGCCTCCGGGCATACTACACCGCCTCCGGGCATACCACACCGCCTCCGGGCATACAACACCGCCTCCGGGCATACTGCACCGCCTCCGGGCATACCACACCGCCTCCGGGCATACAACACCACCTCCGGGCATACTACACCGCCTCCGGGCATACCAGACCGCCTCAGGGCATACAACACCGCCTCCGGGCATACAACACCGCCTCCGGGCATACCACACCGCCTCCGGGCATACAACACCGCCTCCGGGCATACAACACCGCCTCCGGGCATACCACACCGCCTCCGGGCATACAACACCGCCTCCGGGCATACAACACCGCCTCCGGGCATACCACACCGTCTCACGTCATCATCAGCAACATCATCAGCAACATCATCAGCAACATCACCAGCAACATCATCAGCAACATCATCAGCAACATCATCAGCAACATCATCAGCAACATTATCAGCAACATCATCATCAACATCATCATCAACATCATCATCAACATCATCATCAACATCATCATCAACATCATCAGCAACATCATCAGCAACATCATCAGCAACATCATCAGCAACATCATCAACAACATCATCATCAGCAACATCATCATCAGCAACATCATCATCAGCAACATCATCATCATCATCATCATCATCATCATCATCATCATCATCATCATCATCATCATCATCATCATCATCATCATCATCATCATCATCATCATCATCAACATCATCATCAACATCATCATTAACATCATCATCAACATCAACATCATCATCAACATCATCATCAACATCATCATCAACATCATCATCAACATCATCATCAACATCATCATCAACATCATCATCAACATCATCATCAACATCATCAGCAACATCATCAGCAACATCATCAGCAACATCATCAGCAACATCATCAACAACATCATCATCAGCAACATCATCATCAGCAACATCATCATCAGCAACATCATCATCATCATCATCATCATCATCATCATCATCATCATCATCATCATCATCATCATCATCTGATGATGTTGATGATGATGTTGATGATGATGTTGCTGATGATGTTGCTGATGATGTTGCTGATGATGTTGCTGATGATGTTGCTGATGATGTTGCTGATGATGTTGCTGGTGATGTTGCTGATGATGTTGCTGATGATGTTGCTGATGATGACGTGAGACGGTGTGGTATGCCCGGAGGCGGTGTTGTATGCCCGGAGGCGGTGTGGTATGCCCGGAGGCGGTGTTGTATGCCCGGAGGCGGTGTTGTATGCCCGGAGGCGGTGTGGTATGCCCGGAGGCGGTGTTGTATGCCCGGAGGCGGTGTTGTATGCCCTGAGGCGGTCTGGTATGCCCGGAGGCGGTGTAGTATGCCCGGAGGCGGTGTTGTATGCCCGGAGGCGGAGTGGTATGCCCGGAGGCGGTGCAGTATGCCCGGAGGCGTTGTTGTATGCCCGGAGGCGGTGTGGTATGCCCGGAGGCGGTGTAGTATGCCCGGAGGCGGTGTTGTATGCCCGGAGGCGGTGTGGTATGCCCGGAAGCGGTGTAGTATGCCCGGAGGCGGTGTTGTATGCCCGGAGGCGGTGTGGTATGCCCGGAGGCGGTACAACACCGCCTCCGGGCATGATGATGATAATGATGATGATGATGATGATGATGATGATGATGATGATGATGATGATGATGATGATGATGATGATGATGATGATGATGATGATGATGATGATGATGATGATGATGATGATGATGATGATGATGATGATGATGATGATGATGATGATGATGATGATGATGATGATGATGATGATGATGATGATGATGATGATGATGATGATGATGATGATGATGATGATGATGATGATGATGATGATGATGATGATGATGATGATGATGATGATGATGATGATGATGATGATGTTGCTGATGATGATGTTGCTGATGATGATGTTGCTGATGATGATGTTGTTGATGATGTTGCTGATGATGTTGCTGATGATGTTGCTGATGATGTTGCTGATGATGTTGATGATGATGTTGATGATGATGTTGATGATGATGTTGATGATGATGTTGATGATGATGTTGCTGATGATGTTGCTGATGATGTTGCTGATGATGTTGCTGATGATGTTGCTGATGATGTTGCTGGTGATGTTGCTGATGATGTTGCTGATGATGTTGCTGATGATGACGTGAGACGGTGTGGTATGCCCGGAGGCGGTGTTGTATGCCCGGAGGCGGTGTTGTATGCCCGGAGGCGGTGTGGTATGCCCGGAGGCGGTGTTGTATGCCCGGAGGCGGTGTTGTATGCCCGGAGGCGGTGTGGTATGCCCGGAGGCGGTGTTGTATGCCCGGAGGCGGTGTTGTATGCCCTGAGGCGGTCTGGTATGCCCGGAGGCGGTGTAGTATGCCCGGAGGTGGTGTTGTATGCCCGGAGGCGGTGTGGTATGCCCGGAGGCGGTGCAGTATGCCCGGAGGCGGTGTTGTATGCCCGGAGGCAGTGTGGTATGCCCGGAGGCGGTGTAGTATGCCCGGAGGCGGTGTTGTATGCCCGGAGGCGGTGTGGTATGCCCGGAGGCGGTGTAGTATGCCCGGAGGCGGTGTTGTATGCCCGGAGGCGGTGTGGTATGCCCGGAGGCGGTACAACACCGCCTCCGGGCATGATGATGATAATGATGATGATGATGATGATGATGATGATGATGATGATGATGATGATGATGATGATGATGATGATGATGATGATGATGATGATGATGATGATGATGATGATGATGATGATGATGATGATGATGATGATGATGATGATGATGATGATGATGATGATGATGATGATGATGATGATGATGATGATGATGATGATGTTGCTGATAATGATGTTGCTGATGATGATGTTGCTGATGATGATGTTGTTGATGATGTTGCTGATGATGTTGCTGATGATGTTGCTGATGATGTTGCTGATGATGTTGATGATGATGTTGATGATGATGTTGATGATGATGTTGATGATTATGTTGATGATGATGTTGATGATGATAATGATGATGATGATGATGATGATGATGATGATGGTGATGATGATGATGATGATGATGATGATGATGATGATGATGATGATGATGATGATGATGATGATGATGATGATGATGATGATGATGATGATGATGATGATGATGATGATGATGATGATGATGATGATGATGATGATGATGATGATGATGATGATGATGATGATGATGATGATGATGATGATGATGATGATGATGATGATGTTGCTGATGATGATGTTGCTGATGATGATGTTGCTGATGATGATGTTGTTGATGATGTTGCTGATGATGTTGCTGATGATGTTGCTGATGATGTTGCTGATGATGTTGATGATGATGTTGATGATGATGTTGATGATGATGTTGATGATGATGTTGATGATGATGTTGATGATGATGTTGATGATGATGTTGATGATGATGTTGATGTTGATGATGATGTTAATGATGATGTTGATGATGATGTTGATGATGATGTTGCTGATGATGTTGCTGATGATGTTGCTGATGATGTTGCTGGTGATGTTGCTGATGATGTTGCTGATGATGTTGCTGATGATGTTGCTGATGATGACGTGAGACGGTGTGGTATGCCCGTTTGCGGTGTTGTATGCCCGGAGGCGGTGTTGTATGCCCGGAGGCGGTGTGGTATGCCCGGAGGCGGTGTTGTATGCCCGGAGGCGGTGTTGTATGCCCGGAGGCGGTGTGGTATGCCCGGAGGCGGTGTAGTATGCCCGGAGGCGGTGTTGTATGCCCGGAGGCGGTGTGGTATGCCCGGAGGCGGTGTAGTATGCCCGGAGGCGGTGTTGTATGCCCGGAGGCAGTGTGGTATGCCCGGAGGCGGTGTAGTATGCCCGGAGGCGGTGTTGTATGCCCGGAGGCGGTGTGGTATGCCCGGAGGCGGTGTAGTATGCCCGGAGGCGGTGTTGTATGCCCGGAGGCGGTGTGGTATGCCCGGAGGCGGTACAACACCGCCTCCGGGCATGATGATGATGATGATGATGATGATGATGATGATGATGATGATGATGATGATGATGATGATGATGATGATGATGATGATGATGATGATGATGATGATGTTGCTGATGATGATGTTGCTGATGATGATGTTGCTGATGATGATGTTGCTGAGGATGATGTTGCTGATGATGATGTTGCTGATGAGGATGTTGCTGATGATGATGTTGCGGATGATGATGTTGCTGATGATGATGTTGATGATGATGTTGATGATGATGTTGCTGATGATGTTGCTGATGATGTTGCTGATGATGTTGATGATGATGTTGATGATGATGTTGATGATGATGTTGATGATGATGTTGATGATGATGTTGATGATGATGTTGCTGATGATGTTGCTGATGATGTTGATGATGATGTTGCTGATGATGTTGCTGATGATGTTGCTGATGATGACGTGAGACGGTGTGGTATGCCCGGAGGCGGTGTTGTATGCCCGGAGGCGGTGTTGTATGCCCGGAGGCGGTGTGGTATGCCCGGAGGCGGTGTTGTATGCCCGGAGGCGGTGTTGTATGCCCGGAGGCGGTGTGGTATGCCCGGAGGCGGTGTAGTATGCCCGGAGGCGGTGTTGTATGCCC
>JAXIVJ010011484.1:40000-43462 GCA_036785665.1 Chirona hameri
GAGAGCGGTGTGTATGCCGGAGGCGGTGTTGTATGCCCGGAGGCGGTGTTGTATGCCGGAGGCGGGTATGCCCGGAGGCGGTGTTGTATGCCCGGAGGCGGTGTTGTATGCCCGGAGGCGGTGTGGTATGCCCGGAGGCGGTGTAGTATGCCCGGAGGCGGTGTTGTATGCCCCGAGGCGGTGTGGTATGCCCGGAGGCGTGTGTATGCCCGGATGCGGTGGGGTGTTGTATGCCCGGAGGCGGTGTGTATGCCCGGGAGGCGGTGTAGTTTGGCCCGGAGGCGGGTGTTTTATGCCCGGAGGCGGTGTGGTATGCCCGGAGGCGGTGTAGTATGCCCCGGAGGCGGTGTTGTATGCCCGGAGGCGGTGTGTATGCCCGGAGGCGGTACAACACCGCCTCCGGGCATGATGATGATGATAATGATGATAGATGATGATGATGATGATGATGATGATGATGATGATGATGATGATGATGATGATGATGATGATGATGATGATGATGATGATGATGATGATGATGATGATGATGATGAGTGATGATGATGATGGTTGCTGATAATGATGTTGCTGATGATTGATGTTGCTGATGATGATGTTGTTGATGATGTTGCTGATGATGATGATGATGATGATGATGATGATGATGATGATGATGATGATGATGATGATGATGATGATGATGATGATGATGATGATGATGATGATGAAGATGATGATGAATGAAGATGATGATGTTGATGATGATGTTGATGATGATGTTGATGATGATGTTGATGATGATGTGATGATGATGTTGATGATGATGTTTGATTGATGATGTTGATGATGATGTTGATGATGATGTTGATGATGGGTTTCATGATGATGTTGATGTTGATGATGATGTTGATGATGATTTTGATGATGATGTTGATGATGATGTTGCTGATGATGTTGCTGATGATGTTGCTGGATGATGTTGCTGATGATGTTGCTGATGATGTTGCTGGTGATGTTTGCTGATGATGTTGCTGATGATGTTGCTGATGATGACGTGAGACGTGTGGTATGCCCGGAGGCGGTGTTGTATGCCCGGAGGCGGTGTTGTAGCCCGAGCGGTGTTGTATGCCCGGAGGCGGTGTGTTATGCCGGAGGCGGTGTTGTATGCCCGGAGGTCGGTGTGATATGCCCGGAGGCGGTGTTGTATGCCCGGAGGCGGTGTTGTATGCCCTGAGGCGGTCTGGTATGCCCTGAGGCGGATCTAGTATGCCGAGGCGGTAGTAGCCCTGAGGCGGTGTTGTATGCCCGGAGGCGGTTGTGGTATGCCCGGAGGCGGTGCAGTATGCCCGGAGGCGGTGTTGTATGCCGGAGGCGGTGTGGTATGCCCCGGAGGCGGTGTAGTATGCCCGGAGGCGGTGTTGTTTGCCCGGAGGCGGTGTGGTATGCCCGGAGGGCGGTGTAGTATGCCCGGAGGCGGATGTTGTATGCCCGGAGGCGGTGTGGTATGCCCGGAGGCGGTACAACACCGCCTCCGGGCATGATGATGATAATGATGATGATGATGATGATGATGATGATGATGATGATGATGATGATGATGATGATGATGATGATGATGATGATGATGATGATGATGATGATGATGATGATGATGATGTTGCTGATGATGATGTTGCTGATGATTGATGTTGCTGATGATGATGTTGTTGATGATGTTGCTGATGATGTGCTGCTGATGATGTGCTGATGTTGCTGATGATGTTGATGATGATGTTGATGATGATGTTGATGATGATGTTGATGATGAGTGTTGATGATGATTGCTGATGTGCGATGGTTGCTGATGATGTTGCTGATGATGTTGCTGATGATTGTTGCTGTGGATGTTTGCTGATTGATGTTGCTGATGATGTTGCTGATGATGACGTGAGACGGTGTGGTATGCCCGGAGGCGGTGTTGTATGCCCGGAGGCGGGTGTTGGTATGCCCGGAGGCGGTTGTGGTATGCCCGGAGGCGGTGTTGTATGCCCGGAGGCGGTGTTGTATGCCCGGAGGCGGTGTGGTATGCCCGGAGGCGGTGTTGTATGCCCGGAGGCGGTGTTGTATGCCTGAGGCGGTCTGGTATGCCCGGAGGCGGTGTAGTAATGCCCGGAGGCGGTGTTGTATGCCCCGGAGGCGGTGTGGTATGCCGGAGGCGGTGCAGTATGCCCGTAGGCGGTGTTGTATGCCCGGAGGCGGTGTGGTATGCCCGGAGGCGGTGTAGTATGCCCGGAGTGCGGTGTTGTATGCCCGGAGGCGGTGTGGTATGCCCGGAGGCGGTGTAGTATGCCCGGAGGCGGTGTTGTATGCCTGGAGGCGGTGTGGTATGCCCGGAGGCGGTAAACACCGCCTCCGGGCATGATGATGATAATGATGATGATGATGATGATGATGATGATGATGATGATGATGATGATGAAGATGATGATGATGATGATGATGATGATGATGATGATGATGATGATGATGATGTATGATGATGATGATGATGATGATGATGATGATGATGATGATAATGATGATGATGATGATGATGATGATGATGATGATGATGATGATGATGATGATGATGATGATGATGATGATGATGATGATGTTGCTGATGATGATGTTGCTGATGATGATGTTGCTGATGATGATGTTGTTGATGATGTTGCTGATGATGTTGCTGATGATGTTGCTGATGATGTTGCTGATGATGTTGATGATGATGTTGATGATGATGTGATGATGATGTTGATGATGATGTTGATGATGATGTTGATGATGATGTTGATGATGATGTTGATGATGATGTTGATGTTGATGATGATGTTAATGATGATCATCATCATCATCGGGCATACAACACCGCCTCCGGGCATACTACACCGCCTCCGGGCATACCAGACCGCCTCAGGGGCATACAACACCGCCTCCGGGAATACAACACCGCCTCCGGGCATACCACACCGCCTCCGGGGCATACAACACCGCCTCCGGGCATACAACACCGCCTCCGGCATACCACACCGCCTCCGGCATACAACACCGCCTCCGGGCATACAACACCGCCTCCGGGCATACCACACGTCTCACGTCATCACAGCAATCATCAGCAACATCATCAGCAAACATCACCACAACATCATCAGCAACAACAATCATCAGCAACATCATCAGCAACATCATCAGCATCAAGCAATCATCAGCAACATCATCATCAACATCCATCATCAACATCATCATCAACATCATCATCAACATCATCATCAACATCATCAGCAACATCATCAGCAACATCATCAGCAACATCATCAGCAACATCATCAACAACATCATCATCAGCAACATCATCATCAGCAACATCATCATCAGCAACATCATCATCATCATCATCATCATCATCATCATCATCATCATCATCATCATCATCATCATCATCATCATCATCATCATCAT
>JAXIVJ010011485.1:0-43456 GCA_036785665.1 Chirona hameri
TCCCACTCGCGCTGGCGCAATATGCTAAATTGTAGATTTATATAATTTAAAACGTCTGATACGTCTGATATAATTTAAATTTATATTATTATATTAAAACGTCTGATATAATTTAAAACGTCTTGGAAGATGGTTTTCTGAAGGTAATTCTAGGCTTAATTTCGCTAGTCTGTCGGCTTCCTCGTTTCCCGGGATACCTGCGTGTCCCGGGATCCAGAGCAACTTGATTGTTCTGTTTGTTGTTTAAATATTTGATTAGCTGTCGAATTTTGAAGACCATCGGGTTTCTGCAATCACGAATCGAGGAAATTGCAAACCGACATGCCCAGGGGCCCCTCCGACCTGCCCAGGGGAAGTCCGACCAGTCTGGCTAGGAACTCATCCGGCATGTTCAAGGGCCCTTCCGACCTTCCCAGGGACCCTTTTGGTCTAGCCAGGGGCCCCTCTGACTTGCCCAGGAGCCCCTCCGATCTGCCCAGCGACTCTTCTGGTCGAACTGCGCTGGCTGCTTTGTCGCCCTGCCGACATGTTCAAGGGGCCCTCCGACCTGCCCTGGGGCCCCTCCGTGCTGGCTAGGGGCCAATTTGGCATGTTCAGGGGCCCTTCTTACCCGCCCAAAGATCCTTTTGGTCTGATCAGGAGCATGGCTGCGGATTCGGAGTCGAAGTCGGAGTCGGTTGGAGTCTGCAGTTTTGGACGGAGTCGGAGTCGGAGTCGCTAAAATCTTATCGACTCCGACTCCGGCCAGGAGTCGGTGTCGACTTTTTGGCAATTGGCGATTACTTTGGTCGGTAGAATACTCGTCAGCCTAGGGGCATTAACTTTACATCCCTTTCGAAAGAAAATGAGTGGAAAATGAACCGAGTGAAAAGCTTACTCAACTAGTGGTAGATTTGCGCCTGATGAAGATAGGGCAATAATTTGTACGTCATCTAATGATGATTGGGGCTTTGGACGCACCGACTCTTATGGTCACACGGCGCCAATTGTAATATCATCGTGCTCGTTTCCTCAAGTAGATTATAATCATACCATGGTGACCAGGTTACCTAAGTCAAATTCAAAATTTTACCTCAGGTCAAGGTAATTTAATATCATGTGGTGAAGAACCAGGTATGTCGTGCTGCGCAATGTCAGGCGCGTCTCGACGAGACATATACAGTGGTGCCGGTCTCACGTTCTTATCTTGATTGTATTCTGCCGCCTGCAGGCGAGCGCGACTGGGCTGGAAGCGCGGCCTGCACGCCGTGCCCGTGCTCGGGCGGCGTAACATTGTTCTCCAATCTCCATACTGTTAAGAATACAAACAAACGGAAAAATAGATGGAATTGCAGATATTGCTTAGCATGCGGTTGGAGAACGAATATATATATATATATATATATATATATATATATATATATATATATATATATATATATATATATATATATATATATATATATATATATATATATAGGCCGGAGTCGGAGTTGGAGTCGGAGTCGATTTTTTCAGGCCGGAGTCGGAGTCGGAGTTGCTAAAATTATGTCGACTCCGCGGCCCTGGTCAGGAGCCCCTCCGATCTGCACAGGGGCCCTTTGAACTTTCCAGGAACCCTCTGGTCTCTCCAGGGGCCCTCCAGCCTTCTAGGGGGTTCTTCCGACCTGGCAAGGGACTGCGCTGGCTGCTTTGTCGCCTTGCGACATGCTCCGAGGGCCCTCCGACCTGCCCTGGGGCCCCTCCGTGCTGACTAGGGGCCCATTTGGCATGTTCAGGGGCCCTTCTGACCCACCTAGGGGCCCCTTCGGTCTGGTCATGGGCCCCTCTGACCGTCACAGGGGCCCTTTTTTACCTTCCCAGGGGCCCTCTGGTCTGTCCAGGGTCACTCCAACCTGCTGAAGGGCCCTTATGACCTGGCAATGGACTGTGCTGGCTGCAGACCTTTTCGACGCGCGCAGCGCGCCGAAAAGGGCCCTCCTAACCTCCAGGGGGGGGGGGGGGCACCCGCCGCGCCCTTGGCTATGTGCCTGATCTCAGATGACATAAAAACGTCCCGAAGCTGGAACGACGAGCACCGTTCAGGGACGCATATTTGCGCGCCATATCCCGATGAGGAACCTCGCGCGTCTCCTGATGGGCATGGCACTTGGCAGACTGCCACAGAGTTGAGCTTGCGCTGCTTCATCGCGCCCTGAGAAAGTCTGAGAGAACATTCAGCTCGTCCGCCCGCCAGGCTGGCAGAAAAGGGCCCAGCTGGCGGTTGGAGGGGCAGCTGCCCCTCCTGCCCCCCTCCCCCCCCCCCCCCCCCCTGTGGCGCGGGCCCTGCTAGTTGCTGAGTTTCAACGCAAAAACCGTTGGGTATATTTGGTCATATTTTAAAGCGCCAAATCTTGTGACGTTTCGCATAAGTCATTAGTACTACTACCGCACTTCGTTTTCGCCATTTGAACCGACCGTCACCGAAACGCATCATGTGTTCCAAGGTCCTATAACCAGGTAAGGACACGAGCCATTTGACCTTGAACTCGGCGGTCCGGCGGATGCCTTCACTGGCGGCAGCCGGCTCCTTCGTCGGCGCCGCCCTCAAGCTGACCACGTAGTCAGCCGACAGTTACAACTCGCCAGTGGCGCACGCAGGGAGGGGAGGGGGGTCAAAAGGGTCAGCTGACTTCCCCAATTTCTGAGGGGCACGCATCACATGGACCCGTATTCTGGCCCATACCTAGCGCTGGCAGGGGCCCGGTCTTGGTCAGGCCTGATCGAGACAGGGACCCGTTGCTGGCAAATTGGCGTGATATGGGGGCCGGTCAGGACGAGGGCCCGGTCATCGTAGATTCTTAATGCTGGCCCCTTTCTGGTAGGGGTCCGGTCTTGGTCAGGCCCGATCGAGGCAGGGGCCCGGTGCTGGCAAAGGCCCGGTCACAACAGGGTCCGGTCCTTGCAAATTCTTGATACGGACCCGGTCCTGGAAGCGGCCCGGTCTTGGTCACTGGTCAGGCCCGATCGAGGCAGGGGCCCGGTGCTGGCAAAGGCGTGTATCAGGGGCCCGGTCAGGCGTCGAGCCCAGTTCCTTCTAATTATTGATATCACGGGCACATTCCTGGCATGGCAGTAAGGCAGGGGCCCGGTCTTAATCAGGCCCGATCCTGACAAAATGTGGCATGCCGGGGCCGTCCTAATGAGGGCCCTCTCATGACAGGGGCTGTTTTCTGCGAACCGAGAGCCCACGTTAAAACAGGCCCGCTCGAACATGGTAAAATCCGCGGTCGAAGCAGGCAGAGGTCGAAAAAAGCTGCCTTGCAAATTACGAATTTTGTGAAGAAAACCTTATATTTTCGGTGTCTCATACGAGCCTTCTTTTACGCAACGTTAAGCTGAGCCTAGCCAAAACTCGGGGGGGGGGCGTCCTGAAGTTGGGGGGGGGGGCAAGAGCACCCTCTGCCCCCTCCCCCACCCCCTGTTCCCGGGCCTATGCGCTGGCGGCAGCCGTGTCACGGACGTTGTGGTTCAGCGGACCGCAGGTGCCTCCGGCGTGCAGCGCACGTGCGCTACAGCAGCAGTGTCTGTTTTCTCAATACGGGAGCCGGCGGCCGGGAGTCGGGAGCTGAGCGGGGCGGACGGCGGTATGTGCAGCGTGAGGCCCGAGCCACTCTACTGTTTTTGATATCAATACAGTCTTTAAACGTCGCAAGCACAAGCTATTTCGGCCTTAATGGAGACCGTTGCGAGCCCTGGAGCAGTGGAGGCTGTCGTGAGCCCTGGAGCAGTGGAGGCCGCCGCCAGCCCTGGAGCAATGGAGGCGATCGCCAGTCCTGGAGTGGTAATGGCCGCCGCACAGCGTCCCGCTTTTGACGCTCGGCTGATTGCCGAATACGACGGGTCGGCAGACGTCGTTGAGTGGTTTGAGCGGGCCAAGATGCTGTGTGCGCTCCGTGGTGTCGCCGCAGAGACGGTGCTTCCGCTGCGCCTTACTGGCGGCGCATTTGCAGTGTGGTCGCAGATGCCGGTCGCCAGTCGCAGCTCTCTGGAGGCCACGCGCGACGCGCTGTACGACGCGTTCGCCCTAGACCAGCACGCGGCGTACGAGGCCTTCACTAGCCGCCACCTCAGGGTGGGCGAGTCCGCCGATGTATTCTTGGCCGACCTTCGGCGTCTCGCAGTGCTATTTGGCGGTATCCCGGAGCGAGCACTCGTCTGCGCGTTCATCGCTGGGCTGCCGGAGTCGGTGCGACAGACCATCCGTGCTGGGTCCAGAGCCGAGAGACTGGACTTGGCCAGCGTCCTGTCACGCGCCCGCGCCGTGCTCAGTGACGAGCGTGTTACGGCAGTGGCCGCGGGGAGGCGAGCCCAGGCGCCACCGCGTGACGGGGCGCATCGCGGCCAGCCGCCACCGAGTATCCGTCACGAGACCAGCCGACACGGGGATCACGGTGGCCACGACGCTGCTGGAACTGTGGAGAGCTGGGCCACATCTCCGTCTCCTGTCCCCAGCAGTCGGGAAACGGTGCAGGAGATGGCGTGCCAGCGCCGGCGTCGTCTCCGGTGCAGCACTGAGCGGCGCCCTGCCCGTGGTCGAACTGCGAGTGGACGGTCGGCAGTGTCGCGCGCTAGTGGACACCGGCTGCACGGACACGATTGTGTACGCGCCATGTTGTGAGCGCTGGCGCCAGCGGCAGATCGTGGTGACCACGATCAGTGGAGAACCGTTCCGGTGCAGCGGTGTCGGCAGCGTCAGTGTGGAGACGCCGGCCGGCCGGCGGGCCACACTTGATGTGCTGGTGGTGGATGAGCGGCCGATGGGGGTCGAGATGGTACTCGGCATTTCCGGCATCTCCACCCTGGGAGGCGTCAGCGTGCAGTCACCGACTGATGTACGCTTCTGTGGTGCTGCGGTGTGCCCGCCGCTCGAGGTGGATGCGGCTGACTTTAGAGCGCGGTTTGACGCGGCGGAACGAGCATGGACAGTGGCGTGGAAGTGGGCGGACGGTGGGGGGCCCGAGTGTCTCGGCAACAGGGTCGAGCAGTACGCCGTGCCGCCAGCCGCGCGTCAAGAGTTTGACGAGGAGCTGGACGAGTGGATCGCCAGCGGTTGGCTGGTGCCCTACGACGAGGCGCAGCACGGGCCGCCACGCGGACTGGTGCCGTTGATGGCGGTGCAGCAGAGAAACAAGGCCAAAGTGAGACCAGTGCTCGACTATCGTGAGCTCAACAGCCACGTCACTGCTCACACCGCGGACTCCGACGTGTGCGCAGACCAGTTGCGCAAGTGGCGGAAGCACGGATCGCGCGTCGCCGTCGTAGATCTGAAGAAGGCCTACCTTCAGCTACGTGTGGAGCAGCAGCTGTGGCCTTTTCAGACAGTGGTGGTGCGCGGTCAGCGTTACTGTCTGACCAGGCTGGGATTCGGGCTGAACGTGGCTCCGCTGGTTATGAAGGCGGTCGTCCGTGCTGTGTTGTCACAGGACCCAGCGATAGAGCGGGCGGTGCTGGCGTATGTGGACGACTTGCTTGTCAACGAGGATGTCGCCAGTGCCGAGAGTGTAGTGCAACACTTCGCCAAGTACGGTCTGGCGTGCAAGCCGCCGGAGCGAGCGGCCAGCGGAGCCCGGCTCCTGGGCCTGCGAGTCCAGGCAGATGACGGAGAGTTGCGGTGGGTGCGGGACAACGCTGTGGACGCGCCGCCAGCGCGTGTGACTCGCCGAACCGTGTTCGCGTGGTGTGGGCGACTGGTGGCCCATTTGCCCGTGTGCGGATGGCTCCGGCCCGCGGTGGCATGGATCAAGCGGCGCGTGAACGAGCTGACGCAGGGTTGGGATGACGTCACCGAGGAGGCGGCGCTGCGTGCGCAGATGGACAGCGTTGCGAGTCGCCTAGTCAGTGACGATCCAGCTCGAGGCGTATGGTGCGTGGAGGGCGATGGTGTAGTCGTCTGGACTGACGCGAGCTCGCTGGCCACGGGGGTTGTCCTGGAGACGTCAGGCGGTGACGTCATCGAGGATGCGTGCTGGCTCAGGCGCGATGAGGCCATGCATATCAACATGGCCGAGCTGGATGCGGCCATCCGAGGTGTAAGCCTGGCCGTCGCCTGGGGTGCGCGGACAATTGACCTCCGCACGGACTCGGTGACGGTGTCCCGCTGGATTGATGACGCGATCAGTGGTCGCGCGCGCCTCCGTACCAAGGCGCACGGCGAGCTGTTAATCCGGCGTCGCGTCGAGATCATCCGTCAGCTGGTCAGCGAGCTGCAGCTCAACTTGTCTGTGGCGCTCGTGCGATCGGCGGAGAACCGCTCCGACGCGCTGACGCGCGTGCCCAAGGAGTGGCTTCGCGATAAGCCGCCGGCTGTGAGCGCGGCCGCCGCCTGTGAGCTGCCAGCTGTGAGTGCAGCCGCCGCCTGTGAGCTGCCAGCTGTGAGTGCAGCCGCCATCGGTGTGCCGCCAACTGTGAGTGCGGCCGCCGCCTGTGAGCTGCCAGCTGTGAGTGCAGCCGCCATCGGTGTGCCGCCAACTGTGAGTGCGGCCGCCGTCTGTGAGCCGCCAGCTGTGAGTGCAGCCGCCGTCGGTGCGGAGAGCATTGCCGAAGTACACAAGCGAGCCGGTCACCCGGGTGTTCGAAGGACGCTGTACTTTGCTCGCCGGTGTATCGGTCATGTGACCCGAGCGCAAGTGCGCGCTGTGGTGGCGAATTGCGATGTGTGCCGAGCGATCGACCCGGCCCCAGTCAAGTGGCGGCACGGGTCACTAGCGGTGCCACAAACATGGTGGAGACTAGCCATTGACGTTACACACCACGAGGGTCAGTCGTACCTCAGCGTGATTGACTGTGGACCGTCGCGGTTCGCTGTGTGGCGGTCACTGCGTCGACAGGATAGCTCGAGCATCGTCCAGCGGCTTGAGGAAATATTTTATGAGCGGGGGGCCCCGGTGGAGCTCCTATGTGACAACGATCCGGTCTTCCGCGGCCGACCGTTCGCCGTCCTCACCGCTCGCTGGGGGGTGACGGTGAGGTTCCGGGCGGCGCATGCGCCGAGCGGAAACGGAGTGATCGAGCGGAGTCACCGAACGGTGAAAGTTATCGCCGCTCGGAAACGGTGTGCCATCGCCGAGGCAGTGCACTTATATAATGTGACGCCGCGCGATGGCGAAGGGGCCGGCAGCGCACCGTTCTGCGGAGTGCATCGCTATGAGCCACGTGACTGTGTGCGGCTGGCAGCCGCTCCATCTGGGACGGTGGAGTGCGCCGAGGCCGGGGCGATGGAGCTCACTGCGGCGGAGCTGGGCGTGCACGCAGTCGGTGACGCGGTGTGGGTGAGGCGCCGCGGGACGCGGTGTACGGAGCCGTCTGGGCGGGGTACCGTCACGGCCGTGGTCTCCCCGCAGGTCGTGGAAGTGGACGGCATGCCGCGCCACGTTAGGGACCTGCGACGCAGGAACAGTGAGCAGCCACCTCAGAGTCCTGCACCTGACGATGACAGTGATGACCCGCTGTACGTGATGGAGTCTGTTCCTGTGCCCCATCCGACTGCTGATCAGTCGGACTTGTGTGATGCGCCACAGTGCGACAGCACGGTGTCAGATTCCCCCGCCGTGGCTCCTCGTCGGAGTCAGCGCCGCCGCCGGCCTCCGCGGCGAGATTGTTGTGTAGGGCGCGAGTGATCCTCATGATCAGGGGGAGGTGTGGTTCAGCGGACCGCAGGTGCCTCCGGCGTGCAGCGCACGTGCGCTACAGCAGCAGTGTCTGTTTTCTCAATACGGGAGCCGGCGGCCGGGAGTCGGGAGCTGAGCGGGGCGGACGGCGGTATGTGCAGCGTGAGGCCCGAGCCACTCTACTGTTTTTGATATCAATACAGTCTTTAAACGTCGCAAGCACAGACGTCGCCAGCGCCGGCTGTGCGCTGCGCGCTCTGCCGCCAGTTACGTCACATCAAGTCTTGGTGGCTCAGACGAGGTGGCCTATACGGCGCTCGCTCAAGCGGTGTCACCCCCCCCCTGATGTGTTCATAAGCTATAAATATTATTGGCCATAACTTTTTCAATTTCCATTGGATTTCCAATTGAAAATAATGCCGACACTCGTCTTGAAAATGTCCATCTTTTGTTGGGTGGTTCGTACCTGTAACTAATGTTTGCTGCCGTAGAAGCACATCCAGAATTTATGATGTCCGTGAAGTTAGTGTTGGATTCGGATTCGAATCAGCGTCGAGTAGCGATTCGCTTCAAAATGTGGTTACAGGTCAATTGGGGCACGCTGATCACAAAATTAAAAATTATTTTGACATTCAAGGTCATCTTCAAGGTCGTTTTCAAGGTCAAAGGACGGAGCGCCTCAAAACGCCCTTAAGGGTTGCTCCAATGGTAAACATAATGGTCTCAGTCGCTTTCACGGGTCCATATCGTCCACATCCTCCATATCCTCCACATCGGCAACCTCACGCGTGCCTTATATACTTCGGACCATAAAAGGTTCTCAAAGGACGGAGCACCTCAAAACGCCCTTAAGGGTTGCTCCAATCACGAAAATAATGGTCTCAGTCGATTTCTCGGGTCCATATCTAACCTCCGCATTGGTAACTGCACGCGTGCCTCATACACTTGAGACCATAAAAGGTTCTCGAAGGACGGCCGCCTCAAAACGCCCTTAAATGGACACTCCCACCTTAACATTAGTTTTGAGTTGAGATAGCCATGTTGTTGGATTTGCATTGAAATTAAGTGGGGTAGCAGTTAAAACAACCACACAGGTCTAATCAAAAAGAAATTCGAGCTTGGTCTTGACAATTGCAACGAATAAACCCCACGTGTATTTGAATAGGGGTCTAAAGCCGATGACGTCACCCCTCTTTACCAAATGGTGATGATAGTCGACTTGTTTTAAGGTTAGACTTGGATATATTTGCGTGTTTCAAATGGCTTGGTAATTGACTTGTTTGTATTCAAAGCGCCAGAATTGTCTCGAAATAATTGTGCCATACTTTGGCAGCGCAAAGGATTTCTGTATAGCTCTCTAGAGCTCAATATGACGTCATCAACCCAAATATGAAAAATTAACTTTTTATTAAATTAAGCACTGTTTGCGAGAAACAAATGTCATAATCGTGTTCGGCAGCAATTATTTCATATTTTGCACCACAGGCAGCGTACATTTGACAGCTTTCGGGAAGGTGGGAGTGTCCCTTTGAAGGGAATAGTTCACCTTCGGAAAATTTATCAGAATACGATTTTATTATATTTTTTAATACAGTTTCTTTTCTTCTTTTCAAAAATGGTCCTACATCGCGCCAATTCAGGACAGAAAGTCTTAAATTATTCATTGTATGGTGTGCGTTATTGGTCTGCGCATGCTCCATGGCAGTGCTGGCACTTTCAGACGGTACGGTACATCATATATGCACCGCATTCCTTCGCCAAAAAGTCAAATATTTTCGGCTGGAGAGTCTTTTCAGCCAAGAAAAGTTGCAGATAAGGATTTCTCAACACGGGCTACAAAACTGCTATTTCAGTTCAAAACCCCATGTTGAAGGTGAACTATTTCCTTTAAGGGTTGCTCCAATCGCAAACAAAATGGTCTCAGTCGATTCCTTGGATCCATATCTAACCTCCGCATCGGCAAACTCACGCGTACCTTATATACTTGATACCATAAAAGGTTCTCAAAGGACAGGGCGCCTCAAAACGCCCTTAAAGGTTGCTCCAATGGCACAAATAATTATCTCAGTAGATTTCCCGGGTCCATATCTATTGGAGCATCGATGTCGATTGGAGCAACCCTTAAGGGCGTTTTTAGGCGCCCCGTCCTTTCAGAACCTTTTATGGTCTCAAGTATATAGGGTACGTGTGAGGTTGCCAATGCGGAGGTTATATATGGACCAGAGGAATCGACTGAGACTATTATTTTTGTGATTGGAGCAACCCTTAAGGGCGTTTTGAGACGCCCCGTCCTTTGATACCCTTTTATGGTCTCAAGTATATGAGAAACGCGTAAGGTTTTCGATGCGGAAGTTAGATACGTACCCGAGAAAACGACTGAGACCATTATTTTTGCGATTGGAGCAATCCTTAAAGGAAATAGTTCACCTTCGGAATTTTTTTCAGAACACGATTTTATTGTATTTTTGAATACAGTTTCTTTTTTTCTTTTTAAAAATGGTCCTACATCGCGCCAATTCAGAACAGAAGGTTGTAAATTATTGATTTTATGGTGTGCGTTATTGGTCTGCGCATGCTCCATGGCAGTGCTGACACTTTCAGACGGTACGGTACATCATATATCCGCCTTATTCCTTGGCCGAAAAGTCAAATATCTTCGGCTGGAGAGTCTTTTCAGCCAAGAAAAGTTCCAGATAAAGATTTCTCAACACGGGCTACAAAACTGCTATTTCAGTTCAAAACCCATGTTGAAGGTGAACTATTCCCTTTAACGGCGTTTTGAGGCACTTTGTCCTTTGAGAACCTTTTATGGTCTCAAGTATATGAGTCAAGTAGGTCAGGTTGTCAATGTGGAGATTAGATATGGACCCGAGGAATCGACTGAGACCATTATCTTCGCGATTGCAGCAACCCTTAAGGACGTTTTGAGGCGCCCGTCCTTTGAGAACCTTTTATAGTCTTAAGTGTATAAGGCACACGTGAGGTTGCCAATACAGAGGT
The DNA here is from genome assembly GCA_036785665.1 of Chirona hameri. NCBI lineage: Eukaryota > Metazoa > Arthropoda > Thecostraca > Balanomorpha > Balanidae > Chirona > Chirona hameri. The sequence continues at coordinate 10,629 of JAXIVJ010011485.1, forward strand.
TAGATATGGACCTGAGGAATCGACTGAGACCATTATTTTCGAGATTGGAGCAACCCTTAAGGGCGTTTTGAGGCGCCCCGTCCTTTGAGAACCTTCTATGGTCTCAAGGATACGAGGCTCGCGTGAAGTTGCCAATACGGAGGTTATATATGGACCTCAGGAATTGACTGAGACCATTGTTTTTGCGATTGGAGCAACCGTTAAGGGCGTTTTTAGGCGCCCCGTCCTTTGAGAACCTTTTATGGTCTCAAAGATATAAGGCACGCGTGAGGTTGCCAATGCAGAGGTTATATATGGATCAAGTATATGAGGAACGCGTGAGGTTGCCGCTGCGGAGGTTCGATATGGACCTGAGGAATCGACTGAGACCATTATTTTCGCGATTGGAGCAACCCTTAAGGGCGTTTTGAGGCGCCCCGTCCTTTGAGAACCTTTTATGGTATCAAGTATATAAGGCACGCGCGAGGTTGCAGATGCGGAGGTTAGATATGGACCTGAGGAATCGACTGAGACCATTTTTTTCTCGATTGGAGCAACCCTCAAGGGCGTTTTGAGGCGTCCCGTCTTTTGGGAACCTTTTATGGTCTCAAGGATATGAGGCACGCGTGAGGTTGCCAATGCGGAGGTTAGATATGGACCTTAGGAATCGACTGAGACCATTATTTTCGCCATTGGAGCAACCCTTAAGGGCGTTTTGAGACGCCCCGTCCTTTGAGAACCTTTTATGGTCTCAATTCCATAAGGTACGCGTGAGGTTGCCAATGCAGAGGTTAGATATGGACCTGAGGAATCGACTGATACATTTTTTTTGCGATTGGATGAACCCTTAAGGGCATTTTGAGGCGCCCCGTCCTTTGAGAACCTTTTATGGTCTCAAGTGTATGAGGAACGCGTGAGGTTGCCAATGCGAAGGTTAGATATGGACCCGAAGAATCGACTGAGAACATGATTTGTGCGATTGGAGCAACCATTAAAGGCGTTTTGAGGCGCCCCGTCCTTTGATAACCTTTTATGGTCTCAAGTATATGAGTCACGCGTGAGGTTGCCGATGTGGAGGTTAGATATGGACCTGAGGAATCGCCTGAGACCATTATTTTCGCGATTAAAGCAACTCTTAAGGGCGTTTTGAGGCGCCCCGTCCTGTAAGCACCTTTTATGGTCTCAAGGATATGAGGCACGCGTGGGGTTGCCAATGCGGAGGTTAGATATGGACCTGAGGAATCGACTGAGACCATTATTTTCGCGATTGGAGCAACCTTTAAGGGCGTTTTGAGGCGCCCCGTCCTTCGATAACCTTTTATGGTCGCAAGGATATAAAGCATGCGTGAGGTTGCCAATGCGGAGGTTAGATATGGATCCGGGAAATCGACTGAGACCATTATTTTCACCATTAAAACAACCATTAAGGGCGTTTTGAGGCGCCCCGTCCTTTGACCTTGAAGACTACCTTGAAGATGATCGTGAATGTCAAAATAAATGTTATTTTCGTGATCAGCGTGCCCCAATTGACCTGTAACCACATCGTGAAGCGAAGCAACCCATAAGGGCGCCCCGTCCTTTGAGAACTTTGTATGGTCTCAACTATATGAGGCACGCGTGAGGTTGTCGATGCGGAAGTTAGATATGGACTCGAGGAATCGACTGAGACCATTATTTTTGCGATTGGAGTAACCCTTAGGGCGTTTTGAGGCGCTCGTCCTTTGAGAACCTTTTATGGTATAAAGGATATGAGGCACGCGTGAAGTTGCCGATGCGGAGGTTAGATATGGACCCGGGAATTCGACTGAGACCATTATTTTTACCATTGAAGCAACCATTAAGGGCGGTTTGAGGCGCCCCGTCCTTTGACCTTGAAAACGACCTTGAACATGAATTTTAATGTCAAAATGAATGTTAATTTCGTGATCAGATTGACATCTCCGATCGTGCGTTTACTGCTATGGATGAAGGCAAAATTGCTTTGCTCTGTCTCATTGACCTCAGCAAATGCTTTGATGTCATCGACCATTCGAAATTACTCACAAAATTGCAGCTTAACTGCATCGACACCACTTGGTTTGCTGAGTATCTCTCTGGTCACTCTCAAAGTGTTCGTCTTTCCGATTCACATATTTCTTCCTCGCGTCCGATCAGCCAGGGGGTATTTCAGGGTTCATCCCTGGGACCCCTCCTTTTTACTTTATTTGCAAACGACCTTAGCCTGCATGCTGGCGGCGCTTTTGTTGTACAATACGCCGACGACACTCAGGTTCTGGTATCCGGTCAAAAATCTGCTATTTCGGTCATGGTTGATGACATTGAAGCCTGTCTTGCTTCGCTCGACGCCTATTTTCTCGCTAATGGTCTTAAAGTGAACGAGTCCAAATTTCAGCTTATTCCCCTGGGCACTAGGCAAAACATGCGCAGCATGCCCTCGTTCACAGTTCAGTTTCGTGAAAAGACATTGGCTACCTGCAGTGAAGCCAGAAACCTCGGTGTCACGTTCGACCGATATCTATCTTGGGAACCGCATGTCACTCAGCCGTCTCGGAAGTGTGTCGGAGTCCTGTCCGCCATCTCCCACATTCGTCATTATCTCCCCTCCAGCACTCTGACTACCATCGTATCCGCCCTGGTTTTCTCGCACGTCAGGTATTGTCTGTCGGTGTACGGAAATGGTTCCGCCAAGAACATGGCTGCAGTGCAAAAAATCATTAACTTTGCCGCCCGTGTCATCTCCGGTAAGAGGAAATACGACCACATCTCTTTCGTGCGGGAGAACCTGGGCTGGTTGAACTCCAATGACATGTTTACCCACCATACCCTCACTCTCCTGCACAATATCCGGTCAATGGGTGAACCAGAGTCACTGGCTTGCAAATTTCACACGAACCGAGAGCAGCCTGATCGCGTACGAAGTACTCGACAAGACCATTTACTCAGCCTTCCTCGCATACGCGGGACGGCTGCCGGCAAGCGACAGTTCGCATATCGTGCCGCCGACCGTTACAATGGACTACCGCCCGAATTCTCGACCATGCCGGTATCACAGTTCAAGCATTCTCTTAAACTTCACTTGAGTTCCTCACCTGCCTGACTCGCTCGTCTTCATTCATTCGCCGCGATCTTATATATATATATTTTTGTTTCTACTCGTATGGCTTTTATCTTCGTTTTTAAACTGTCCTGTTATTAGCCTTGACCTCTGTATGGTGTGTGTCTTGTGTGAGAGTTTTACCCATATTGTGCCCATGCTCGTATTGTTTTGACTCGGGTTCAAGAATAGCCCCGTTGGCCCTGGCCATGTTCCGGGGACGGACCCATGATGGACAATAAATAAATAAATAAATAAATCAGCGTTCCCTAATTGACCTGTAACCACATTGTGAAGCGAAGCAACCCTTAAGGGCGCCCGCCCTTTGAGAACCTTGTATGGTCTCAAGTATATGAGGCACGCGTGAGGTTACCGATGCGGAGGTTAGATATGGACCCGAGGAATCGACTGAGACCATTATTTTTGCGATTGGAGCAACCCTTAAGGGCGTTTTATGGCGCCCCGTCCTGTGATAACTTGTTATGGTCTCAAGCATATGAGGCACGCGTGAGGTTGGCGATGCGTAGGTTAGAGTTCGACCCGGGGTATCTCCTGATATTATTATTTGTGCCATTGGAGCAACCTTTAAGAGCGTTTTGAGGCGCCCCGTCCTTTGAGAACCTTTTATGGTCTTAAGTATATAAGGTACGCGTAAGTTTGCCAATGCGGAGCAGTGTCCTAGCATTGGGAAATGTGTGTGGAAAATGACACCCTATGGATATTGTTTTTCCACCCTTTTTCCGAGTTTTCCTGTGAATTTACCACTCCTTATTTCTAAATGTATTGGATAATTGGAACCATGATACCGATTTATGGATGTATTGATTGTGCAGCCTGTGGAGGTAAAGATGGGTAAGAATTGACATAGGTAATAACTATTTCTGGTGAGCGGGAAATTCGGTATTGATAAAGCCGATGACATGTTTTTTGGTTGAATATTCCACTCTTTATGCTTATTTTTAGCCATAATTTTCCACTCCAACACCCTAGCTTCAAAACAATCCTGCACCCTGATGCGGAGGTTAGGTATGGACCTGAGGAATCGACTAAGACCATTATGTTTGCGATTGGATGATCTGAACAAGGCTGGCGTTTCGCGGGCGTTTCCGGTTAGTCTACTTCATAAGATAAATATGAAATGATGACGTCATGGGAACAAGGTAATGCTGACACATCATTGGAGCAACAATAATGACCGGTAACAATTATTCACTAGGAAAGCAAGGAACCTGTGATGTCACGAGACAAAACAATGCTGTGGTGGCGGCCGCTGCGCGGCCGACCTTCGGTCTCAAATACAAGTCCTGCGCTCCGCCAGGAACGGAGGTTTAGTGAGAGCGTGACAGGGTTTAGTGGTCGACGAAATTATTCTAGATTTGCAACTTCTGTATCTACCAAAACAAAACGCATGAAATACCGCAGCTTTAATTTACAAAAAAAAAACGCATGAAATACCGCAGCTTTAATTTAGTAGCGGTGTTCGAATGCTATTTTCAATGCGCAACATTTTCTTCGCCAATTTATTAAACCATTCAATGTATTGTCTTCCCCACCACCCAATTACCCCTTTTCCCACTTCCCCCCACCCAAAAACCCCGATTTCCCACCTTCCCCCTAGAATGAAGGGCATATATGGAGGAACTATATTTATGGCGACGAAATATTATCAAGGGCACCTCAGTCAGCTGGCATGTAAACAAAGTTTGGCGACGGAAGCGGCGAAATATTAATTATTGAAGTTATATTTAATTATAGTGCAAAATGTGTTGGGGAAGACATCCATAGTTACTAAACGTGATATTCTCTATCGATTGGTAGGTATATTATAGGGATTTACTAATAACTAACGTGGTACCACAAGTATGTACCGCCAAGATCTGAGACATTCCAGGAGTTACCATGGTGACATTTGACTACCTTTGTTAACCTAAGTATTGACCTGAGCCAAACAAATGACGACATAGTTTCAACATTAATTCCGGCGAGCTATCAAACGGTATTTGTTGGTTTTCGCCTACTCTCCATAGGAGCCAAGTTCGAGGGGATAGGGCGTTTTGCCCCATCGACAGGTGGCGTCTTGCCCAGGGGGTGGGGCAATACACCCCTTTTGCAGGCTCCTCGAAAATCGTCGCCTACAAATTTGTTAACTGAAGAAGGTGGTATAATTAGGCGATGCAGAATACAAGCCAAATCTCCAAACTATGTGAAAATGCTATCACTCGCCGCCTCCGTCAAATAGGAAACGAGATTTTCAGCAAAATGCATCTAACCCCATGCTACCCTACGCTGTAAAATTTTCAGCCCCGTCCGTCGAACGGTTTTCGAATTATAACCTCAGGCATCTCCTTAAAGGAAATAGTTCACCTTCGGAAAAATTTCAGAACACGACTTTATTATATTTTTTAATACAGTTTCTTTTTTTCTTTTCAAAAATGGTCCTACATCGCGCCAATTCAGGACAGAAGGTCGTACATTATTAATGTTATGGTGTGCGTTATTGGTCTGCGCATGCTCAGACCAGTGCTGGCACTCTCAGACGGTACGGTATATCATATATGCGCCGCATTCCTTCTCCAAGAAGTCAAATATCTTCGGCTGGAGAGTCTTTTCAGCCAAGAAAAGTTGCAGATAAGGATTTCTCAACATGGGCTACAAAACTGCTATTTCAGTTCAAAATCCCATGTTGAAGGTGAACTATTTCCTTTAATGTCGCACAAAGGTTTAATTTTCTTCGGGCGATATATATCGGGGGATATCCTATAAATAATTGGATTGATATAAAACTATGTATCATCAGAATCGCCATGAACCACACATTAATGTAATGTAATCTTGTGTGAGAACTGGAATGGAAAAGTGTCGAAATTTTGGCGTGTGACCTCAGGTCAGGCCACGTGATTTCGTTATGTTCTCAGTTAAAATTCGTGATTTTTCTTAGGTGGAATAGGAGGGTGCAGGCCCTTTGAATCACGTGCCAACCTATTTCGCTCAGTGATCAAGATCTCATGACGGCATAATTACATATTTCGCCGATAGAGGCGTCTGTGGGTCCTCAAGGTATCAATTTTTCTCCTCTCTATTTGCAGACCGAGAATGTTATTAAAATAGCTAAAAGTGTCTTCCAGAAAAAACAAAAATCTTCAATTGTGCGAAATAAAACGAAAAATGTCAACAAATTATCTATTGTATAATCAAGCCAGGTCATTGAGTGACCTGCGGGGGTCATGCTATGCATCATTGAATGCAGCTCGACGATACAGATATAATGCCGTGGTGTTAAGGTCTCTAGCACAATAATTATGTGCAAAGTTATTACCAAAGACCATGACCCCCAAAAAAGGGGACAAATATAGGAATAACATATCTCCAATTTCTTACCATCGAATGTCAATATATCTAAGTCGATTCTAGCGAGAAACAAATTCCGAATTTTAAATGGCCACATGATAAAATCACGTGACTTGACATAAGATCACTGTGGGGCATTCCACAGTAAGACAACCGGTGGGTGCCGTCTGACCATTCTTAATTTTCTTGAAAAATTGTGCATTGGGGGTTTTCAAGGGAGGGGAATTCAAAGGTGCTGACACAAAATTCACACACAAAATATTTCCCAAATACGGCCTTCCGTATTTTCCCAAGTTCACTGTGCAGGCCTAATTTTGACGACCATACCTCTGAGAGAAAAAAAAAATTGAAAACCTTTTTGTTTGGATCAGGATTAGTCGAAGAACAATTTGGCAATCACGGATTTTCGACTTTTGTTGTGTTTTTTTTTGTCACGTGACCTCGTGACCTACAAAAAGTAGGTCACGAGGTCACGTGACAAAAAAAAAACACAACAAAAATCGAAAATCCGTGATTGCCAAATTGTTCTTCGACTAATCCTGATCCAAACAAAAAGGTTTTCAATTTTTTTTTTCTCAGAGGTATGGTCGTCAAAATTAGGCCTGCACAGTGAACTTGGGAAAATACGGAAGGCCGTATTTGGGAAATATTTTGTGTGTTAATTTTGTGTCAGCACCTTTGAATTCCCCTCCCTTGAAAACCCACAATGCACAATTTTTCAAGAAAATTAAGAATGGTTCAGACTGCACCCACCGGTTGTCTTACTGTGGAATGCCCCACAGTGATCTTATGCGCCGTGACCTTAACCTGTTGGAAACTGAAATTAAAATTTTCTTCTGATGACGATTTGAGCTTCATTGATGTACTTTCGTATAACAAATAAAAAAGTGTGGTTTGACCTGTAAAACCTACTTTTGGAGACTTCCACAATAAGACAACATTTTTTACTTTAAATTTGCCGTCCGACCATTTTTTATTTTCTTGAAAAGTTGTGCACTGTGGGTTTCAAGGGCGGGGAATTCATTGGTAGTGACAAAAACAACAAGATAAGGCCTTCCGAAAATTTCCCAAGTTCGCTGTGCAGGCCTAATTTTGACAAACTCCGAGACTAAGAAAGCGATTTCGATTGTTTTGTATTGTTTGGATCGGGATTAGTCAAAGAACAATTTGGCAATCTCGGATTGTCTATTTTAATTTTGTCACGTGACCTCGTGACCTACATTTAGCGCCGTTACCTTGACCTGTTGGAAACTTAAATTATTTTTGTTTTCGTCTGATGACGAATTGTGTTCCATTGATATGTCCTTTCGTATAAACAAATTTAAAAGTGGGGTTCGACCTGTAAAAACTACTTTTGAGACTTGCAAGTTGCAATGCACGCAATACGCTGTTTGGGTATGTTACGTTGTATTGACCTGGCAGGTCATATGGCGACCTGATGTCGGTGTAACAGGCACCAACCGAGGGGTTTCGTCGTTAGGAGTCACTTTGGACTTTGTTTCGAAAGCGTATGTCAAGTAGATGCGAAGTTATCGACGGACAGGTGCCCAAGCAGCGTATTGTCAGCATTGCAAGACTCAAAAATGATTTTTACAGGTCGAAACCCACTTTTTTATACGAAAGGACACCAATGAAGCTCAAATCTTCGTCAGACGGACATTTTAATTTCAGTTTCCAACAGGTCAAGATCACGGCGCAAAAAGTATGTCACGAAATCACGTGACAAAACACAAACAAACAAAATCGAAACTCCGTGATTGCCAAATTGCTCTTCGGCTAATCCTGATCCAAACAAAAAAAAAGTTGATCAAAATCGTTTTTTTTTTAGTCTCGGAGTCGTCAAACTTAGGCCTGCATAGTGAACTTGGGAAAATATAAAGGCCGTATCTTTGAATTTTTTTTGGGTCACCAATGCCCTTGAAACCCCCAGTGCACAACTTTTCAAGAAAATTAAAAATGGTCGGACGGCAAATTTTGTTTTTGGTTGTCTTACTGCGTTTTTTTGTTGTTGTCTCCCCATGTAAAAAAATCGTATTTTCGAAGAAAAATTTATCCGCCACTGTACCAGGACAAAAATCACAACCCGCCGGATCGTTTTTTTTTTTTGGGGGGGGGGGGGGGGGCAAAAACATACGTTTGCCTATCGATATTTCGTTTGGGGGGAGGGGGGGGGGGCATTGCCCATTTTACCCAACCGCAGATCCGCCACTGGGGGAAACCATCTTTTGTGTGCCTATCGCGACCGTAGCGCCACGTGGTGGCAAGGGAAGATCAATAGTAGACCTATATAAATAGTAGAGTAGTAGATCAATAGTATACACTATACATCCGCTTCACCCGGACACAGTGAACTGTGAACACCCGATCAGTTTACCGAGCGCCTTGTTGCCCAATGGCTCCCTGTCACCGTACGTGTGGCTTGCACGTGTCCACCTCACTGAACTCAATAACAACTGGAAGGGACAAGGGTACCTGAGAGCGGTCGTGGCCGGCCGCCACGCTGGAACGCCGGGCCGGGTGAGGGGTGTCGAGGAGTATGTAGGAATGGAGGGGTCGGACGCGTTTTATTAAACCTGTCATAAGCTTACTTACTAAAAAAATACACGCTGTTGGGACACCCAAAAGAAGACAAATATGAGTTCATTGCACTCGGGGGGGGGGGAGGGGGGGGGCAGGGGGGCAAATATGGCGCAGGAGCATTTTTAGGTGTTTGAGTTCGCTTAGCTGCGTTGTGTTGTCCAAGGCCCTATAACCAGGTAAAGACACCAGCCATTTGACCTTGAACTCGCCGGACCACCGGATGATGTCACTGGCGGGGCCCGGCTCCTTCATCGGCGCCGCGATCAAGCACATGGCTGTTACTCGTAAACGACAAAAATACCACCCTATAGAGGCATATTTTCGGAATCATCGCATCGAGGAGGCCCTGTATGCAAAATTTGGGGCAAATCGGAGACGCCTCGGTATATCACACTGCCAGTGTGATATCTGATGCTGCTAATTTGACAAACGACAGCCATGAAAACCCGCACACAACACTCCACCAACATACTGTTCAATTTCAACTATTGCGCTATTACTAGCTGAAATCTTGCAATTTGATTGGTGCAGCGCTCTGCCGCCAATGACGCTAAATCACGTTTCTAGCACCGACGAGGTGGCCTATACGGCGCTCAAGCGGTGTCACCCCCTTGCCTATAACAACCTGTCAAGGCCGTATAAGAGAGGTAGAGTCATCCGGGGATTTTAGCGCCCTAATCACACCATTAGCGTGACGTCACTGGTGCTCTGGTCCGACTCGGCTGTCGCCGCACGCGGCTCGTTGCGGTGCGAATATTTCGAACGGGATACGGATAGTTGCGCCTAAGGTACGATCCTATTTAAGATTACGTTTACCGCGGATAATTATCCCTCCCTTAATTCATGCTGAGGGGGAGACGGCCATAAGCTGCCGCGGTCTGTGTGATGGGCGACTGTTGAGACGGCCATACACTGCACCGGTCTGACTGAGGGGGTGAGACGGCCATACACTGCACCGGTCTGACTGAGGGGGTGAGACGGCCATACACTGCCCCGGTCCAGCTGAAGGGGGGGGGGGGGGGCATACGCTGCCCCGGTCTGGCTGAGGGGCGAGACGGCCATACGCTGCACCGGTCTGACTGAGGGGTTAAACGGCCATACCCTGCCCCGGTCTGGCTGAGGGCGAGACGGCCATACGCTGCATCGGTCTGACTGAGGGGTGATGCGGCCATACGCTGGCTGCTCCGGTCTGGCTGAAGGGTGAAACGGTTATACGCTGCCCCGGTCTGGCTGAGGGGCGAGACGGCCATACGCTGCACTGGTCCGGCTGAGGGCCGAGACGGCTGCACGCTTCCCCGGCCCGGCTGATGGGCGAGACGGCCGTTTTCTGCCCCGGTCCGGCTGATGGGCGAGACGGCCGTTCGCTGCCCCGGTCCGACTGAGGGATGAGACGGCCATACTCTCCCTTAGCCCCGGTCCGGCTGAGGGAGGAGACGGCCATACGCTGCCCTTCTGGCTGAGAGGCGAGACGGACAGACGCAGTCCCGGCCCGACTTAGGGGCGAGACGGCCGTACCCTGCCCCGGTATAGCTGAGTGGTGAAACGGCCATACGCTGCTCTAGTCTGGCTGAGGGGTGAGACGGTCATGCGTTGTACCTGGAAATGTTGCAAACAGCAAATGGCGTTTGCAACATTTCCAGGGCCGGTGTTGTCCACTGTGACTACAGCCCTCACAACTGGTCACGTGCTATGCTGTCCGTGTCGGACTTCAGACCCCAGCCGTGCACCCTCACCACCAGGTGCTGGTCTAAGTTTGACCCGGATGAGGCTGACCGCCAGATAGCAGCAGTCGACTGGAGCCCGGTGTTCACTAGTGACAGCCCGGAGGAGCAGTGGGACTATTTACTTATGGTGACAAGGCCCATCTTAGACACTTTGATTCCTGAAAAGCGGTTCAGAGTGCGCAATCCAGTTGCGCCACCGATCACGGACACTACCAAAGACCTCATGGCGCAGCGACGAGCAGCACTCCGGGAAGGTGACCGCGAGAGCTACAAACTCCTGAACCGTCAGGTCCAGGCTGCGATCCGGCGCGACACGCGGGAGGAGCTGGACCGGCGGGTGCGCCAAGCCGGACCTGGCGCCATGTGGCGCAGCGTGCAGCCCATAGTCGCATCCAAGCGGCCTGTCCAGTCCACTCCCAGTGCTGACGCGGATGCTATGAACAAATATTTCGTGGAAGTGGGTCCAAAGACAGCTCGTCAGGTAGACGCGGCCGGACCGGAGCTGCCGGTCCGTCTGCCGCGAGTCGCCATCGGAGGCTTCCGAGTCTCTCCCATCTGCCCGGGCGACCTGCGCCGCGTGGTGGGGAGAATGCGCAGTAGCACGGCGTGTGGTGCTGACGGCCTGTGCGTTCGATTCGTGAAGCGTTGTATGTCATCGTTGTGCCACATTCTCACTCACATCGTTAACACTAGCCTCGTCTCCGGTCACGTCCCTAGATCTTGGAAATTGACAATCGTTCATCCTATTCAGAAATCCTCAAAATCAACAAAAACTTCTAACTACCGACCCATTTCGATTTTACCGACTATCGCCAAGATCACTGAACGAGTCGTGTACGAGCAGCTTTTTTATTACTTTTCATCGCATCATCTGTTTTCTCCAAGTCAGCATGGTTTTAGACTGAACCATTCCACCGACACTGCACTGCTTACCGTAACTGACAAAGTGTTTACTGCAATGGACCACAGTTACGTCACTCTTCTCTGTCTTTTGGATTTGTCGAAATGTTTTGATGTTATCCCGCACGATCGTCTTCTTAGCAAGCTGCGTCTTTACGGTGTAGACGAGCGATGGTTTAATAGCTATCTGGCCGATCACTACCAACAAGTGCGTATTCGAACGCCATCTGGCGAGCGTGTTACCTCTCGGCCGCTGCTGAACCCCATCGGCACCTACCAGGGCTCAGCGTTGGGACCCCTGTTGTACTCGATTTATGCCAATGACCTACCTCTGTATGCGAACGATGCGGACATTGTGCAATATGCGGATGACACCCAGGTTCTGATCTCTGGGAGGCCTGGCGATGTTGGTTCCCTTGTAACTTCAATGGAGCAAACTCTTCTACAGCTTTCCCGATGGTTTGGCAAAAATGGGCTAAAAATTAACGCAGAGAAAACACAGCTTATAGTTCTCGGCTCTCGTCAAAACGTTCAGCGGCTCCCGGCCGTCAGCATCAATTTCATGGGAACCACTGTCGTCGGTTCTCCCACTGTGCGGAATCTGGGTGTCGTGTTTGATCAGAGAATGACGTTCTCGGCTCACATCGATGACCTAGTACGACGATGTACCGGTACACTGTGTGGCCTCAGCCACAGTCGTCATTGCCTGCCACAGCCCACTGTGATCCGACTTGTGGAAGGGCTGGTGATTTCCCTGATACGCTACTGTGTGACCGTCTACGGAGCTACCAACAAAACTCAGCTATGTCGCCTTCAGCGAATACTCAACTTTGGAGCTCGAGTCATCTCCGGTCGCAGAAAGTACGACCACATCAGTGACGTGCTACGGGAGCTTAAATGGCTCACAGCCGAGAATATGTTTTTGTATCACGGCCTCACACTTCTGAACAAGATCCGGTGTATATCTGAGCCAGAGACACTTGCCCATGGTCTTATCACCAGACACGACATTCACCATCGCTCCACTAGGCAGTCGGATCAGCTTGTGACCCCTCAGATAAGATCTGAGTCTGGAAAGCGCAGGTTTTTATACTCTATCGTGATCAAATACAACGGCCTGCCAGCAGCCATGCGTGATATGCAGCCCTCACTTTTCAAAGGCGAGGTGCGAAGATGGCTCTTAAGAAGTCAGTTTGGTGACGATGACTGATTGTCTATACATAAATACTGTGACACAATGTGACATCGTGCGCCTGCTGCGAATGCCTGACTCCAGATTGTTCGCTGCTTATGCTTTTATGACTCGAGGTGCAGAATAGCCGTGTTTCACGGAGCTACCTCATGATGTGTATAAATAAATGGCATTGTTTTGGCGTAATGTTTAAAGGAAATAGTTCATCTTCGGAAATTTTTCAGTAGAGTACTCCAGACCTGTGTCGTCATTGCTTCTATCCTAATGTCCTTCTGTTCTCCTTACCTTTCCTTTGTATTTCAGAATGGTGTGATCATTGGCATTGAATACACATGTGCTAAATGACTTGAGGTCTATTTATGATCACACCATTTCGAATAAAATAAGGGCGTAATGAAATGAACCCCAGGCAAGCTAGAGGCCTGGCTCCTCGACTACTACGCATCCAGCACGTTCAATGTGTGCACACATCAGACCCTACCCGCGATGGAAGGTCCGCCTCTCCGTCTGATGGTAGATCCTGAAGCCACACCCGTAGCTCATCACACACCCATCCCTGTCCCCATCCACTGGCAGGACGATGTCAAGGCCGGCTTGGACCAAGATTGTCGCCTAGGAGTCGTCGAGGAAGTCCCTATCGGTACACCCGTGACTTGGTGTCACCGGATGGTGATCAACCCCAAAAAGAACGGTAAGCCCCGACGGACGGTTGACCTCCAGGATCTGAACCTCCACGCCACCCGCGAAACCCACCACACTCAGTCGCCGTTCCATCAAGCCCGGGCAGTCCCACGGGAGACGAAGAAAACCGTGTGCGACGCATGGAATGGTTACCATGCCGTGCCTCTCCACCCCGACGACCGCCACCTCACTACGTTCATAACGCCGTGGGGTCGCTACCGGTACTGCGTCGCCCCTCAAGGCTACACGGCTTCAGGAGACGGGTACAGCCGACGGTTCGACGCTCTCGTCGCCGACATCCCGCGCAAAACCAAGTGCGTCGACGACACCGTTCTATGGGCAGACAACATTGAGGAGTCATTTCACCAAGCTGTCGAATGGCTGGACCGCTGCGGCCGACATGGCATCACGCAGAACCCGTCCAAATTCCGCTTCGCGAATGACGTCGCGGAGTTCGCTGGATTCGAAATCACACCGACGACTGTGCGACCGTGTCCGCGGATGCTGCAGGCGATCGAGGGCTTCCCTACTCCTCGGAACCTGACCGACGTCCGCAGCTGGCTGGGCCTACTCAATCAGGTGTCGTACGCGTTCGCATCAGCCGATCAAATGCGACCGTACCGTGACCTGCTCAAACCGGGCCAGTCCTTCGCGTGGACCGACCAGCTGGACATCCTCTTCCAGCAGTCGAAAAAAGTCATCATCGCCCAAATCAAGGACGGTGTTGAAATCTTTGACAAGACTCGCCCCACATGCCTGGCCACCGACTGGTCGAAGGAAGGACTCGGCTACTGGCTCCTACAGAAGCACTGCCAGTGCGCCGGAACTCGGCCATTCTGCTGCCACTCTGGCTGGCGTGCCGTGTTGGTTGGGAGCCGCTTCACCCACGGCGCCGAATCCCGTTACGCACCAATCGAAGGCGAGGCACTGGCCGTCGTGGACGCCCTTCACAAGACTCGTCATTTCACTCTTGGCTGCTCTGACCTGCTCGTGGCTGTGGACCATCGACCTCTGCTGAAGGTCCTCGGTGACCGCTCCCTGGAAGAGATCCCGAACCCGCGGCTTCGGAACCTAAAGGAGAAGAGCCTTCGCTTCAGGTTCCGTGTTGTTCATGTCCCTGGCATTCGGAACAACGCAGCTGACGCCGTCTCTCGTCACCCGGTTGGGGCACCCGAAGCACCTGACCTCCCTGATGACGCATCAGTTGACACCACGTCGGCTCCTCCGAACCTGCGGGACACCCCTCGCGCCTGGCCGATCCTCGACGCTCTCGCCAACGTCCGGACGCACGAGACAATCGACACCTCATCATGCACGCCATTGAGTGCCTCGGCCACCACTGATCTCATCAGGTCAATAACCTGGGACGACGTACGCACGACAACCACCAGCGATCCTGAGATGCTCCGGCTCATCGATTCCATCAACAACGGCTTTCCAGAGGCGCCGACTGACGTACCAGTCGCGATCCGACCGTACCACAGATACCGCGACCATCTCAGCGAATACGACGGCGTCGTTCTCTACAAAGACCGAGTGGTGATCCCTCCTGCCCTTCGTCATCGTGTCCTTCAGGCACTCCATGCAGCCCATCAAGGCGTGTCGATGATGGACTCTCGAGCCGCCAGTTCCTTCTTCTGGCCCGCATGTCGCAAGCCATATCGGACACCCGATCCCGATGCGACACATGCAACCGCAACGCGCCATCCCAGCCGAGCGCCCCTCCTACGCCACCCATTCTGCCGGCATATCCCTTCCAGAGCATCTGCGCTGATTACTTCTCGCACTGCGGACGTCACTACCTGGTTGTCGTCGACCGTTACAGCAACTGGCCCATCGTCGAGGAATCCTCCAACGGGTCGAGCGGTCTGGTCTCTGCCCTGCGCAGGACCTTCGTCACCTACGGGATCAGCGAGGAACTCACCTCCGACGGTGGACCAGAATTCACCGCCACAGCGTCCGAGACATTCCTCCGCAACTGGGGCGTTGGACACCGCCTGTCATCTGTCGCATTCCCCCATGGGAACTGTCGGGCAGAAGTCGCGGTGAAAACTGTGAAGCGCCTTCTCTGCGACAACACGCTCGCCACTGGTGGCCTGAACACGGACCACTTTCAGCGCGCCATGTTACAGTATCGCAACACCCCGGATCGTGACACCCGCCTCTCCCCAGCACAAGTGCTCTTTGGCCGTCCGATCCGCGACTTCATCCCCATACACCCAGGGAGGTATCGGCCTCATAGCACTTGGCGGGAGACACTGGCCAACCGCGAGGAGGCTCTACGGAACCGGCATATGCGTACACACGAACGCCTATCTGAACACACGCAGATCCTGCCACCCCTCGCGATCGGCGACTGCGTCCGCCTCCAGAACCTGGTGGGCCCGCATCCGACCAAGTGGGACAAGACGGGTATCGTGATCGAGGTGCGTCAATTCGACCAGTATGTCATCCGTGTCGACGGCTCGGGTCGCGTGACCATCCGCAACCGTCGCCACCTACGGAAATACCTTCCATTCATGCCTCGCCCCCCGACCCCTCCGCTGCTCAATCTCCCAGGGCGGCCACTGATGTCCGATGCCCGGAATGCTCACCCCTCAGCCGCTCGACCAGCTGTCAACCCGCCACGCCCGCCAGCTCCGGTCCGCCTCACACCCGACAGCCCACGGCCGAGCCCATCTGATGCTCGATTGCATGCACCGACACCATCGACCTTGACCGCCGCCCCTGCACCTGCAGCACCCGGTACACTGCCCGTCGCTCCCCAGAGTCCACCACCTGACACACGGTGTGCTGCGAATCCCCCGCCGGCCGTACCCCATCCCACGCACACCGCTCAGTCAGAGCATGATCCCACTACACCCCGCCGCCCTTCTCGGCAAACTCGCCTGCCACCTTTCCTAGCGGAGAACTATGCGCTCACTTGATTGTATATTGGTCTCTCAGGTGTGTTATCTGCATCGTGGTGTTTGTCGCCGCTAAGTTGGCCATGGCTCAGTTGCTTGTGTAATGTATATACGCGTTGCGCTTTGAATGAAGCCATTCACGGTTGCTCGTGGTAGCAGCTACACCCAGTCTGTTTATGTTATGTTCTCATAGTTTGACTGTATCAGACTGATGTTATGTTGTATCATACTTTGAGACTTCAAAGTCTCGGGAGGGGATAGAGTACTCCAGACCTGTGTCGTCATTGCTTCTATCCTAATGTCCTTCTGTTCTCCTTACCTTTCCTTTGTATTTCAGAATGGTGTGATCATTGGCATTGAATACACATGTGCTAAATGACTTGAGGTCTATTTATTCAGAACACGATTTTATTATATTTTTTAATACAGTTTCTTTTTTTCTTTTTAAAAATGGTCCTACATCGCGCCAATTCAGGACAGAAGGTTGTAAATTATTAATTTTATAGTGTGCGTTATTGGTCTGCGCATGCTCCATGGCAGTGCTGGCACTTTCAGACGGTACGGTATATCATATATGCGCCGTATTCCTTCGCCAAAAAGTCAAATATCTTCGGCTGGAGAGTCTTTTCAGCCAAGAAAAGTTGCAGATAAGGATTTCTCAACACGGGCTACAAAACTGCTATTTCAGTTCAAAACCCCATGTTGAAGGTGAACTATTTCCTTTAAGATATGCTAAAAAAAAAAATCTTTCTTTCTTCAAAATATAGACTTGCAACATAACTTACTTATTTAACGGCGACGATTTCAAATTGCCGCTCTCGTCAACACCCGTCAAAAGAGCGTAAAACGCTCGAAAGCGCAGCTGCGGTGACGAGGCTGGCCACGACTGGACCAGAGCACCAGTGACGTCGTCGCTAATGCGTAGCCGCTCGGCAGCCGATACATGGGGAATCCCGGGATGATACCCCCTGCAACCAGTGTTGTCGCCGTCGTCGCAGTGCATGATGTGCGAGTGTTGTAGTGAATGTTTAAAATTAGTGCAGTTATCCTATGCATTTTATAAATTAATCGTGTCGAAGTTTGTTAACCGCGTGGAAAATATCGACTCTTCTGAAACCAAGGATTTCTATGTGGTCTGCGCCTGTGGTTGAGATTGCCATTGTGTGGCATGTGGCCTTGAGTGTGGGAAAGATCTGACACTCGGATAGCCATGGTGTTAATGCTGACTTTTTGTTCAATCTTATGCATGGTAAACATGGAAGACTGACACTGACATTGAGGACACCTGTACTCAAGATCAATCACTAAGGCAGGGACAACCAAAAGGTAAGTGATCAAGGTATTGGTAGGGCAGGCGTCACACTTCCATACACAACACTAGGTAGTGTGACAGGCCTGAACAAGTGATGGGCGGTGCTGCGGGCTTGATGCCGTCATTGGGAGGGTATACTTAAGGGCATAGTCCTGTTTACTACTCAATCAGACTTAATGACTATGAGCAGTAGGTTTCATACCATTCAGACTTAATGGCTACAAGCATTATATTTGGTCTCAATCAGACTTAATGGCTACAGGCATTAAGTTTCGTCCCGATCAGACTTAATGGCGGGGTTAGGTTAGTTAAGGTTGTGGTACCTAAACTAGCATAACCTAACCCCACCTTTAAGTCTGATTGAGTAGTAAACAGGCCTACGCCATTAAATTAAATTGAGTAGTAAACAGGCCTACACCAGTAAGTCCAATAGAGTAGTAATTTACTGGCCTACGCCATTAAGTATACCCTCCCAATGACGTCATCAAGCCTGCTGCACCACCCGCCACTTGTTCAGGCTCGTCACACAGTGTTGTGTACAGAAGTGTGATGCCTGTCCTATCAGTAGGTGATCAATATGATGATGATAATTGGGGCTTATTGTTTTGGGCACACTAACAGTAATAGTTCAGTAATTCACCTCCCCAGTTAATGGTGTCTTGACATCCCTAATAGAAGAAGAGAGTATTATTACAACAGACAAAAGTGTATCAGTAATACCAAAGCTATGATGTCACCAAAAGCAATACATAATCAAACCTGACCTCAGTTAGGCAAACTACAGGGAGCAGATCTAAAAAGAGATCAAAATGGGCAGAGCAATGCCCATGTAAGGACATTGAATCTAAATTTAGATAAATTTAAAAACATCTCACTTTCAAACATGCCTAATCAACAGAAGAAAGGCCCTGATCAACAATATTTTTCTTACAAGAGGAAGCACATGAATACCTCTATCAATAATTTTTGTCCTTTGAGCCTGCAAAACCCTACTTTGGCTTGTTTGGAAGTGAATGTAAACACAGCTCTGAATTCACTAGGGGGGGGGGGGGGCTCTTTTTATTGCTTTCTTGCTCTTGTATCCATTATTAAATTTATGTTCTATGAATGAATAATAAATTAAAATTGATTCCAGTATTGTTTTCCTCTAACAAATCGCTTCAAATTGTTTGACAATCTAAATTTTGATTAGCCAGCTGTTTGGGCGATCTAAAAATGGTTTGCTGGCAGAATGTGACTATGTGTGTGATCAATTTTTAGATCACAGTATTTGAATGCATGTAAGCTCAAATAATTTGTTTCTAAGTTGGGTTTCATGTTCTGGGAACAGCTTCATGCTTTTCCTCAGCGCTCTTGTGTTTTTGACCTGCATTCATCGCTTGGAAATTCTGATATTGGCGTTTTAATCCGGGTCTGCAATCATGGCCAAACATGGACATAAACGATCTATTTTATTTTTAGATATGCTCCCCGTAGTCAGCCCAACTTTACAGCAATTACGGTTGTCGCAGGGACCCATGTTTAGAACGCTCCGCTCACATTCGCTCGCTACACTGCAGAACCTACCGGGGGGGGGGGGGGGGGGGGGGGGCTGTCACCCCCGGACCCCCTCTCATAGACCGTGTTGTAAACAGTCAAAGATAACTAATTTTTCAGTGTCTTAATATTACTGTCCGCTGACTACTCTTATTCTATTAGGGACCTCAAGAACACCATAAACTGGGGGAGGTGAATTAGTGAGCCCACACCAACTGCATTGGTGACACAGCACCCAATAGCAGCAATACGTGATCAGTAGTTACTTAGCACATCTGATCTCAATTGTATGTTGGCTGTTTGTCTTGTAAATTAAAATGGCGATGGTTGATTTTGCACACCTTTCCACAGACAAAGTTGCTACACCATACCAACTTCTACCTGTCAAAACATTGTCACTAGTATCAAAGTGGTGGGGTTATCTATTTATCAAGCAATGATAATTTATGTGACCTGGCACCTGTGTGACAAGTATCCGACCCCATCATCACCACCCGTACAGGTTTTTATTCCTGCCCTACCCATAAATTTAGGAACATCAGAATGTTATGAGAATGAGAGGTGTGTGTGTGTGTGTGTGTGTGTGTGTGTGTGTGTGTGTGTGTGTGTGTGTGTGTGTGTGTGTGTGTGTGTGTGTGTGTGTGTGTGCGTGCGTGTGCGTGTGCGTGTGCGTGTGCGTGTGCGTGTGCGTGTGCGTGTGCGTGTGCGTGTGCGTGTGCGTGTGCGTGTGCGTGTGCGTGTGCGTGTGCGTGTGCGTGTGCGTGTGCGTGTGCGTGTGCGTGTGCGTGTGCGTGTGCGTGTGCGTGTGCGTGTGCGTGTGCGTGTGCGTGTGCGTGTGCGTGTGCGTGTGCGTGTGCGTGTGCGTGTGCGTGTGCGTGTGCGTGTGCGTGTGCGTGTGCGTGTGCGTGTGCGTGTGCGTGTGCGTGTGCGTGTGCGTGTGCGTGTGCGTGTGCGTGTGCGTGTGCGTGTGCGTGTGCGTGTGCGTGTGCGTGTGCGTGTGCGTGTGCGTGTGCGTGTGCGTGCGTGCGTGCGTGCGTGCGTGCGTGCGTGCGTGTGTGTGTGTGTGTGTGAGTGTGGGTGTGGGTGTGGGTGTGTGTGTGTGTGTGTGTGTGTGTGTGTGTGTGTGTCGGGCTGCGACTACCGGGATAGGTCAGAAGTCCAGCGTTCTCTCACTGAGCTACAGGGGCGGACATTAATTCCGATCGGGTCGGTCTGCGGCTCGTATCCATTAAGTCCGATCGGGTCGGTCTAAGATTCGCTCGTAGCCATTAAGTCCGATCGGGTCGGCCTAAGATTTGTTCGTAGCCATTAAGTCCGATCGGGTCGGCCTAAGATTTGTTCGTAGCCATTAAGTCCGAGCTGGTCGGCCTAAGATTCGCTCGTAGCCATTAAGACGAGGGACTTATTTCGGGGCCTTCACTGATCGCAAGTTGACATCGCAAATTAGGCGTCGCCGCGCGATGCTGTACCACATTTGGCAGCACATTATGGCCACCTAAATATATGGCAGCATTTTTAAAGCACTGGCATAGTGGCATAGTGTACCCTTGCACACCGGCAGCTATTTTATTCGGGCGACGATCTCCCGGTTTCACGTAGAATGTAGATGCTAGGCTAATACATATTGTAGTTATTACTATTTTTGCGATAACCTGTACCTGTACCAAGCTATACCTGTGTACGAGCCAGGGGCGTCTCCACAACATTTTGAGGGGTGGGGAGTGAGCCAGATTTTGGGGGTGGGGGCAGCAGCTAGGTGTTTGTCCCCACCACTCCCATATGGGCTTAAAGGAAGTGTGCCTACTGTTTTGAACTGTCAAAATTATTTTTCCTACAATAAGTAGCTATTGTTGTGATGGTTGGATACGATGAAATTCACATCTGGAGCCCCTTTAGTTGAATTTTCACTTATATTGTTTTCGATTATTTTTCGTTTCGATATCGAAAAAACGATTCCCACTACGGTGAAGGTAATCAGAGGTAACACAGAGGTTACGTGAACACTCAGAGGTTACGTGAACGACGCACCTAAGACAAGCATGATGCATGCAAGCATGATGCATGCAAGCATGATGGCCGCCCAGGCTCTGTTGTTCGGCAGCTGCTATCAGCGCGCACGAGCTGTTTGTTCGAATCAGGGGCGGATCCAGGGGGGGGGGGGCACAGGGGGCACGTGCCCCCCCCGAAACATCTGAGGAGGGCCCTTTTCGGCGCGCGCAGCGCGCCGAAAAGGGCCGACGAGACCGCGCGAAGCGCGTTATCATGGGCTCTCTAAGAGTCTGGAAACCACGCAAAGTGGTATTTAGAGAGTTTAGAGCACTTCAGAGGCCCTTAAGGGCCAACAGGGGCCCTCCGAAAGACCAGAGGGCCCCATACACGTTCAAAGGGCCCCTGTACAGGTCAGAGGGCCCCTGACAAGACCAAAAGGGCCCCTGGGCGAGTCAGAAGAGCCCTGAACATGCCGAATGGCCCCTAGCCAGCACAGAGGGGCCCCTGGGCAGGTCGGGGGCCCCTGAGCAGGTCGGAGGGCCCCTGAGCATGTCGGCAGGGCGACAAAGCAGCCAGCGCAATTCCTTACCAGGTCGAAAGGGTCCCTGAGCAGGCTGGAGTGCCCCTGGACAGACCCAGAGAGCCCCTGAGAAGTTGAAAGGGTCCCTGTGCAGGTCAGAGGGCCTTTGACCAGACCGAAAGGGCCCCTGAACATGCCGAATGTGCCCCTAGCCAGCACGGAGGGGCCCAAGGCCAAGTCGGAGGGCCCCTTAGCATGTCGGCAGGGCGACAAAGCAGCCAGCGCAGTCCCTTGCCAGGTCGGAAGGGCCCCTTAGAAGGCTGGAGGGCTTGAGGGCTCCTGGACAGACCAGAGGGCCCCTGGGAATTTCAAAGGGCCCATGTTGAGGTCAGAGGGTCTGCTAGGCCCTTGCAATGATCGGGAATTGGGCCCTTTCAACGCTCGGGAAGGGGACCCATTCGAGGCGCCCCCCCCACCCCTGGGCGAAATACTGGATACGTGCCTGGGCCCTACGTCGGCCTGAGAGTGTCCTTGTCAGGTCTCAATATGCCCTCGCTGGGTCTGATAAAACCCTACGCCTGTCGGAGAGGGCCTTTGCTAGTTCTGAGAGGGCCCTGGGGTGGTTTGCGAGGATCTTATCCGGACCTGAGAGGGTTCTCGGCCCGCTTAAGATGGCCTGACAAAGCCTTAGAGGGACCATACGTTGGTTTGAGAGGACCAGTCCCAGTCCTGACTGGTTCCTACATTAGTCAAAGATGGCCCTTGTCGGGCTTGAAATGGGCCTGTGTCTGTTTGAGAGGACTCTTGCCAGGCCTCAGATGGCCCTAAGCCAGTCTGAGAGGGCCCTTACTAGGCGACAGAGGGCCATATACCGGACACCAGGCGAGCCATTTGGGCCCGCCTGAGCCAGAGGCCTGGTCGGAGCCCTCTCAGGCCTGACAATGGCCCTCTCAAACGGACGGATGGCCATCCAAGTCTGGCAATGACCCTCTCAGACTTAGAAAGGGCCCTCTCAGGCCCACCGATAGTACTCTCAAAGAGACTGAGGTACCTTTTTACCGACCTTAGGGCGCTCTCGCACCGGCACAGGACCCTTTCAGAACGACCGAGGGCCCTTTCAGACCTACCGATGATCCTCCAGACCAGCATATGTCGCTCTCAAGTCTTGCAAGGGCCCTACAAGACTGGCATAGGGCCAGGAGCGTCGCCGACGGGGGAGGGGGGGGGGGGGGGGGGGGTCCGGACTCCCACTCTCAGAAGGCGGGGGTCTACCCCCGCCTTCACACACTTTTTCGAGGAAAGTTAACAATTTATCGTAAAACTTGCCTTTGCAACAGTCAAAATCCAGCTATCCTCAGTTTAAAACTGAAAAATTTCTCGCCGCTTCGCGGCATAACACAAGTTTCGCAATTGCTTATTCAAATTTGGAAAATGCGAAAATTCATTGTATTAAATGTCTGGCAGAGGCTCTCCTTGGTGGTAATTGCTGGCCCCAGCCCCCAGGTCCCACTCGCTTCATAAAATATTAACTTTCAAGCGGGATACATGTTTACACTGGCGGATCCAGGGGGGGGGGGGGGCAACCAGGCCATGGCCCCCAAAAAACCTGGAAGGGGGGGGGGGCAACATGTCTTCCCCCCCTAACAAAAAAAACGTTGACAATTGTTCTTAAAAATTGACTTCGCACCAGTCAAAATCCAACTATACACAGTGAAAACTGGATTTTTGTTTGGGAAACACGGCTCTTACCAGTAGTGTACCCAGGATTCACCCCAGGAGTGAGTAATTTGTATCAGGGGAGCATAAGGTAACCCAACCAAAACAAATCACCGGATTTGGCCCACTATATTTTTAGAGGGGCATAATTTCAACATTTTCCCCTTAAAAAATCATTAATCTTTGAAGCATCTTTGGAAATAGGGACCTTCGGGACCTATTTCCAAAGGGGCACATACGGCCAAGAGGGCACGTACGGACCTTCAGGGGGGCGGGGGGGGGGGGGGGGGGGCAATTGCCCCGTGGGCCCCACCCCTTGGGCACGCCTACACTTACCATCAAATCAGTACTTAAAAAGCTCAACTGGACGAGAAAATAGCGGCCAGCAAGCTGCTAGCCGGAATTGAAGCTCGAACAAACTTCTTTTTTTACATATAGGAAGCACACTGCATATGGTATCAATTTGGAATCCAATCTACACTCTATTTCGGCGCAAATGTTTGTCAAAAATGACGCATTGCTTTTGTGAAAATAACTTTTCGGGACGCGTGACAGCGGTGTGTACAAAATTCACGTGTGATTCTCACGAAGTTCCCAATGGCAATTGTGCAATCAAAATAAAACAAACTATAGGTAGGTACCAAGTTTGATATAGGTACTTCTAGCTCAAACCTTATTGGAAGTATCTGCCCCCTCCCGGATTTTCTCAATAACCTAGAAACTGTGATAGGTATCAACGTGAAACTTTCAGTACCTTATCCTGCATCAAGTCTAAGTATTCTCACCAACTTTCAATTACATTGATATAGCATTTTGGGAGATAATGACGTTTTAATAACGTCATGCCATGCCATTTTTGGTGGAAAAACTATAAATGTTGGACAAAGCGTAGAGTTTTGAAGCAAATTGCAAATAAAAAAACGTCAAAAGAAAGGAAATGACATTCTCTTCAACATGGCTATCTCGGATATCCGAAATTGTGAGTTTTGTAACCAAGAAATGGGGAAAAAATGTTTTTTTCGGGGAAAAAAATCCACAAAATAATTTGTTGTGAGTTTGAAAGGTGAATTTCTTAGGCTTGAATACCAAAATAAGGTGAACGGCCCAAATATGCGGAGGGAGAAAAATGGGGGTACCTTTTTGCCACAAAAAGACCCCCCACGGAGAGAGGCTGGATCTGCCAGTGCCTCCCACCGATTTGCCCCCATCCCCACCCCCAAAAAAACGACGGCTGGATCCGCCAGTGCATGCTTAGCTAGTCTGCCGAGTTCCGAAAAAGGCGACGCGGACGCAATGACGCGGACATCGGCATCCGCGGAAGCTGGAGCGATGCCCAACTTGCTGGACACTGAAGAGCTAATACTGGGGACCAGGCCAGGACCAGCTCCCAAAGCCATCCACCCTCAAGCTCTTCCAGATCCACAGGGACCATTTATGCGCGGAAAAGTCGTTCTGCCTCTTGCTGCTTTCAAACCATTTGCACTGTTACCAGTTGTTTGTTACAGTTCGGTACATATGCATAGTTATGATTATCATGTGTGCTATTGAGCGCTGACTGCCACCGGTCATCGTGACTTACTATCCGAGGCTAGTTAATGTATATGAGAAACTACCTTCATTTCAATATTTTTCATCATACCGAGATGTGCAACCAGGAAAAGAGGTTACCTGAGGCGTGGCTCCACTGGTCTCCACTGGTCTGGTTCCAATATTGAAATTTCGTTTTCCACGACCTAAAATTCACATTTTCACGCCGCTTCGCTGCATCACATCGGTGGCCATCATCACAACCAAGCCATCGTCATCGTCTTCGGTTCGTCGTAACGCTGAATTGAATGAATAACATTTTTAGCTTCTTATGATCTATAAGGCCCATCGCCTATATTTCTGGGTTTTATCAGGGAAACCCGTAAAAAATCGCCGCTTGGCGGCGCTAAATAACAAGTACCTACTGTAACATGAAAATCCACATTACAAATGCTGCAAAGGCTTAAATTCACGCAGAAATATCAGGCCCTCTCAGGCCTATTAAGGGCCTTCTCAGACTGGTATGGAACTCTTTCAGGCCTGACGAGGCCCTCTTAGGCTTGTCAAGGGTTTTCTCATACCTGAAAATACTCTCTCAGAGCGACTGGAGGCCCTTTCAAACCTGCAAAAACGTTGGGGCCCTTTTCAGCTCGAGGGCCTCTTCACGTCTGATGTGCCCCCCCCGAAATGTTTGCCTGGATCCGCCCCTGGTTCGAATTGCTATTGGCCGGCGATAACGATATGCTAGCAGTGTAATCGATAGTTGCAGTGCTTTTAGTAGTGGGAAGCCATCTGGAGTCTACCCGATAACTTTTTGCTCCCAAGCAAATTCCTGGAGTCTTTGAATATCTCAGCAACTAGGGTGAATCTGGAGAAATGAAGTAATGGTTCAATTCAGAAAATTGTGTTCTATAGACCAGTGTCAATAACCCCAACTAAGCGATGTGAGTAGGCACACTCCCTTTAAGTTAAAATCTCGAAAATCTGGGGGGGGGGGTGTCAAATCTGGGCTGGAGCCAGGGTTGGCTGTGGGTGGCAAACAGTTTAATTGCCACTGGTTTTTACAGGCTAAAAACGGCTGGCAAAAAACCCTGGTGGCAAAACATGGCAAAAAGTGGCAAAAACCCCAATGACCCAAAACTGATATTTGTTTTTGTACCAGATCAATTTAATCATTCTAGGGCATAGCTCAACCTATTTGCGTAGGTTTTGTTCTGTTAATTACCAAGCTACATTGAAAATAACACCATTTTTAACAATTTGTGTTTAAATGGCAGCCGATCAAATAATTACCATACTGATGCAAGTTGCCTACTCTCAACCCAGATACCCAACCCAACTGCTCTGCTATATTTCCATCATAACTGTTGACATGCCTGTTCTTTTACTGAACATTATACAATTGTCAATTACAATTGTCCTTGATGCAAACAGATTGATCTTATCTATTGTGTGGCTAAGATACCTACGCCATTGGACCCATGGCGCCCCCCCCCACACACACACAGTGGCGGCTCGTGGTCCTCAAAGTACCTGAGGCCCAAGTCCAGAAGTTGCAACGGGTAGGAGCAGCTGCGACTTGCGAGTTCAGTTAAACAACTTAAAACAAATCACTGGCGTAGGGGCGGGGGTCATGCCCCCACTATTTTATCATAATTATTGATGACATCTGTATTTTTGTCTAATGAGGAAAATTTGGGTCAGTAAAAGGTAGAGACTAGAGGAGCTCAAATACCTATTCAAATACATTTTCCATAGGGGGTTGGGGTTCACTCAAGACGAGATCGAAGTTTCACCCACACACTTTTCATGACGTTCCTAAGATTCTGAAACAAATATGAAATAAGCCGTTCAAGTTACTTAGGTTTTCTCTCAAATCATGTCAGAACGTAAGCCAATTTACGTCAGGCGTTTGAGAGTGCCCTTTTGGTCTCCCTTGAATCCGGCGGTGCTAAAATCTTAACTCTTTAGTTCAGAAATTATATCAAATACTTTGCTTTCAATCATAGCTCTACTATATACAGATTACAGCCACAGTTCTCTATGCCAAGAAAACCGGCAGCTTTTAACAAAAAGTCTCGCCTGGCTTTATCTAGTGATTGGGCTGACGCCTCGCGGCAGCATTCGCATCTGAGCCATTTGAGCAGAGGCCAATTTCACAAGGCAAAAAGTTTGTAATTACAAATAATTTCTTTGTTATTACAAATAATGTTTACACATGTTTGTAGTTTGGATTTTACAAAACCCCAGGGCAGTAAATCTCAATTTACTATTTACAAACAAAGATATTAACAAAGATATAGGTATTCAATCTGGAAAGCAGTGATCTTTAGCTGCTTTCGTCAGCATAGCCTCCATGTAACGCGTCGGCGCTGGACTGAGACTGATGGACGACCCCACATACTGAGACATACGAGGCCTGACCAAAAAGTATCCGACCTTTGTCCACCAAAAATAAACAAGGATGTTTACCGAGTTCGGACTCTATTCTCCTTCAAAGTATGCCCCTTGCGACTCCACACACTTAGCACAGCGGTCCTTCCACTGCTGGAAGACGATAATGTAATAACTCCACACACTTAACACAGCGGTCCTTCCACTGCTGGAAGACGATAATGTAATAACTCCACACACTTAGCACAGCGGTCCTTCCACTGCTCGAAGCAATTTGAGAAGTGACTCTTTGCGATCGCCAACAGGGCCTTCGTCGCATTTGCCTTGATCGCCTCGGTGTCCTCAAAACTGGTGCCTATTATTATTATTATCTTATTATTATCTTCTATCTATTATCTATTATTCTTCTTCATGAACTGCTGGTCCTCATTGGCGCAGTTCAGCATGTCCATTGCGACGTCAAGGCGAAGATCTTGTTGTTCACGCGTAAGGAGCTTTGGCACGAATTTTGCTGCCACTCTGCGCATGCCCAAATCCTCAGTCAAAATGGTTTGTGCAGAACCGTACGCAATGCTAGCTCCCTTTTTATTTCTCTTATGGTTATGCGTCGATTTCCCATGACGATGGCGCGCAGTTTCTCTGCCATTTCTGGATTCCTGCTTGGTGAAGGCCTGTCGGGCCGCATTTCGCTCTCCGCCGAAGCTCGACCGCTCTTGAAGCGGTTGTACCAGAACTTAATTTGGGTAACAATAATTGCTTCATCGCCAAAAGCCTGCTGAACCTTCCTGATAGTATTGGACTGCGTGTCCCTAAAGTTACTGACGAAATTTGATGCAATATCTTTGCTCACTTCTTTCGGTCATCGCGACACTAAACGAAAATGCGACGAGCAAAAACGACATGTGTATCGATACGACATACGTATCGCTCGACAGCGACTGAGCTGAGCGGCGGCGCTGGAAATATGTTAACAAGTGCACAACGATTCAAGCTTACTCAGCACCGGATATCATCCGCCGGAACCTAATGGGAACGATTCAAGCTTACTCAGCACCGGATATCATCCGCCGGAACCTAATGGGAACGATTCAAGCTTACTCGGCACCGGATATCATCCGCCGGAACCTAATGGGAACGATTCAAGCTTACTCGGCACCGGATATCATCCGCCGGAACCTAATGGGAACGATTCAAGCTTACTCAGCACCGGATATCATCCGCCGGAACCTAATGGGAACGATTCAAGCTTACTCAGCACCGGATATCATCCGCCGGAACCTAATGGGAACGATTCAAGCTTACTCGGCACCGGATATCATCCGCCGGAACCTAATGGGAACGATTCAAGCTTACTCAGCACCGGATATCATCCGCCGGAACCTAATGGGAACGATTCAAGCTTACTCAGCACCGGATATCATCCGCCGGAACCTAATGGGAACGATTCAAGCTTACTCGGCACCGGATATCATCCGCCGGAACCTAATGGGAACGATTCAAGCTTACTCGGCACCGGATATCATCCGCCGGAACCTAATGGGTTTCGAGTAAACAAATGAGGTCGGATACTGTTTTGATATCAGGCCTCGTACATACTGCATGGTATCGGGTGCAGTACAGCTCACAAGCTACGTAGCTGAGCTGTCTGTATTTCACTGGGAAAATTCACCAATATAATTCAACGCTCTGATATTTACTGGGGGAACTTTCCCCACTGTCCCCAGTGGTGGCTACGCCCATGGTGGTGCGCCATGTCTCACTCCGGTGCCGCGGTGCGCCATGTCTCACCCATGTCTCACCCCGGTGCCGTGGTGCGCCATGTCTCACCCATGTCTCACTCCGGTGCCGTGGTGCGCCATGTCTCACCCATGTCTCACTCCGGTGCCGCGGTGCGCCATGTCTCATCCACGTCTCACTCCGGTGCCGCGATGCGCCATGTCTCACCCATGTCTCACTCCGGTACCGTGGTGCGCCATGTCTCACTTCGGTGCCGTGGTGCGCCATGTCTCATTCCGGTGCCGTGGTGCGCCATGTCTCACTCCGGTGCCGTGGTGCGCCATGTCTCACTCCGGTGCCGTGGTGCGCCATGTCTCACTTCGGTGCCGTGGTGCGCCATGTCTCACTCCGGTGCCGTGGTGCGCCATGTCTCATTCCGGTGCCGTGGTGCGCCATGTCTCACTCCGGTGCCGTGGTGCGCCATGTCTCACTTCGGTGCCGTGGTGCGCCATGTCTCGGCACTGCAGCATCCTGGACCGGCGCGCGGTGCAGCTGTGAACAGACTCTCCTTATCCTTATCTGGAACAGACGATGAGATGACATACCATGACCGAGCCAAAATGGCCTGCATCCGGCTCCAGTGATGCGTCTGCCGTCCCCGCCCCGGCGGTTTCTTAGAGCACGTGTCACCGCTGCAGGACAGCCGGTCACCGCTCGGTGACGGGTGGTGTGACGTGGTGGCGGCGCTGCTCGGCGCCGGCCAGTCGGCGTGGCGGCCGGACCACGCCCGGCCACGGAACTGAACTTCACGGAAGTGTCCAGACTCCCGACCGTGTCACACGTCACACTGATGTCGTGTCTCTTCAGCTGGAAGTGGTCCAGAATGCAGATGTAGGCGCCGACCAGCCGGACGCAGCGCTGGGAAGGCGGCGCTGGTGGGTGCTCCTGTGTCGCTGCCGGGGAGCCGGACGCAGCGCTGGGAAGGCGGGGCTGGTGGGTGCTCCTGTGTCGCTGCCGGGGAGCCGGACGCAGCGCTGGGAAGGCGGCGTTGGTGGGTGCTCCTGTGTCGCTGCCGGGGAGCCGGACGCAGCGCTGGGAATGCGGCGCTGGTGGGTGCTCCTGTGTCGCTGCCGGGGAGCCGGACGCAGCGCTGGGAAGGCGGCGCTGGTGGGTGCTCCTGTGTCGCTGCCGGGGAGCCGGACGCAGCGCTGGGAAGGCGGCGCTGGTGGGTGCTCCTGTGTCGCTGCCGGGGAGCCGGACGCAGCGCTGGGAAGGCGGCGCTGGTGGGTGCTCCTGTGTCGCTGCCGGGGAGCCGGACGCAGCGCTGGGAAGGCGGCGCTGGTGGGTGCTCCTGTGTCGCTGCCGGGGAGCCGGACGCAGCGCTGGGAAGGCGGCGCTGGTGGGTGCTCCTGTGTCGCTGCCGGGGAGCCGGACGCAGCGCTGGGAAGGCGGCGCTGGTGAGTGCTCCTGTGTCGCTGCCGGGGAGCCGGACGCAGCGCTGGGAAGGCGGCGCTGGTGGGTGCTCCTGTGTCGCTGCCGGGGAGCCGGACGCAGCGCTGGGAAGGCGGCGCTGGTGGGTGCTCCTACGTCGCTGCCGGGGAGCCGGACGCAGCGCTGGAAAGGCGGCGGCGCTGG
The DNA here is from genome assembly GCA_036785665.1 of Chirona hameri. NCBI lineage: Eukaryota > Metazoa > Arthropoda > Thecostraca > Balanomorpha > Balanidae > Chirona > Chirona hameri. The sequence goes on from JAXIVJ010011485.1 coordinate 41,378, forward strand.
TGGAGGCGCCCTCCTGCGGCGCCGCCGGTCTGTCTGCGAGGGGTGCAGGGTACTGGGCGGATCCGACTGGAGCCGCGGGGGGCTCCTGCAGCGCCGCCGGTCTGTCTGCGAGGGGTGCAGGGTACTGGGCGGATCCGACTGGAGCAGCGGGGGGCTCCTGCAGCGCCGCCGGTCTGTCTGCGAGGGGTGCAGGGCACTGGGCGGATCCGACTGGAGCAGCGGGGGGCTCCTGCGGCGCCGCCGGTCTGTCTGCGAGGGGTGCAGGGTACTGGGCGGATCCGACTTTGAGCCGCCGCGGCAGTGGTGCATCACGCGCCAACGTCTGAGAGTATGTGACGCAGCGGTGCGGCGAGAATCAGTTCCACTGCTGCTTCGTCATCGCAGCACGAGAGCGGATGCACACTGCAGCCGGTTCCGACAAGTCGTGCTTTGCCTGCCTCTATTCAACTACATACGTCCGCCACAAGCTCGACTGTGGATGTATTAAGCATAACTTCACAAAATATAGCTGAACGCGTAGATGAGCTTGTAATATCAGGCACTTTGTTTACTTCTTCGATACGTGGCGCGCATTGGCGGATCCAGCCACTCCGTTTGGTGGAGGCCAAAGACTCAGGCACTGGCGGATCGAGTTTGAAGGGCTAAAATTTCGCTCCGTTTCATCAGCGAAAAGTTGTTGACCGGGGGGGGGGGGGGGGGGGGGGGGTCAGCGCGAACGAAAGAGTCGTTACGAGGGGGGGGGGGCATACTTGTATTTGTATTGAATGTCCACCCATGTTCCTGCGGAAGGGGGCATTTGCCCCCTCTTCACTGGCGGATCTAGGGTTCCAGTTTGGGGAGGCAAAAATTTGCGTTTCAAAGTTGTTAACGTGGGGGGGGGGGGGGGGGGGGGTGGTGGCGGCGGCGGCGTCGTCGAGTCGTTACCGCAGTTTTTAACCATGCTTTTATTTTGTATATGATGCAGAAAGATGCGATGTGGTCTGGCAATGGCAAATCTAGACCATCTGTCACTCTTACTGCACAACCTGGTCGGAATCCCTCGGGTCTGACCGAGCGTATTAACCCGCGCCGTGCCGGGGTGCCGGGGTCGAAAGGGCCCTTCCCGAGCGTTGAAAGGGCCCCCTTCCCAAGCGTTGAAGGGGCCCCTCCAAAAAACGGATGAAAAGGCACGTTACAAGGATGCAAAATGCAGTATGACAGGTGGGCCATACCAACTTTTATGAGCTGGAGTTAGCAAACTGCCATATCAACTTTGGAACCAGCGACACCAATTTGGAACCAGCTTGGAATATTTGTTAAGCTCAAGACCTGGAACTCTTAAACAAATTGCGCCGCGGAGCGGCGCGAAAATTTTGAGTCATGCCCTGGATATGCTTTCTCATCAATGCCTCGCATTGCGTATGGTGCGGACTAGAGGTGCCACTTTACTACTCGCTTACCCACGAGACGTGGGTAGTTACTACCCACGTGGGTAGTTGTGGGTAGCACAAGCAATCATTTGGCTGAAGTGGGTAGTTGGCGGGGTAGCAGAATTTTCAACTTTCAAAAAAGGAAAGTTTTTAACCTTATTTCAGTGACTGCGCTTTCATTTCATCAATATGATTCAAGTTTATTGCATGAATTTGCATAATTTAAAGGTTTTTGCTTTAATTTTCTTCAATCCCAAAATAGTACAATTTATGTTGAGGGTACTTGTGGGTAGTTCACAGCTTAATTGAGCACGTGAGTAGTGGTGGGTAGTTGAACAGTGTTTGCGGCGCGGCGCGGGTAGTCACAGGCCTGAAAAGTGGCAGCTCTAGTGCGGACCTTTAAAATTGCTGTATTGTGCGTTTAAAAGTGCGGTAAAAAAGTGTTGAAGTGAACTATGTTGCCCGATTATATAGGAAAGTAGCAACATAACACAAATGCGCCGAGAAACCGGCCGATTTTTTGTCCTAACCCGCATATAATTCAATTTGTAGTTAAATTGCGCCGCGGAACGCCGCGATTTTTTTTAGTTGTAATCCCTGTACAACTGTATTCTTACTGTTGAAAGGCCCAAGGTCCCTTCAGATCGTCTAGGGGCCCCTCTGACCTTTT